>JARWIR010000004.1:4214754-4412254 GCA_029959085.1 Nemophila menziesii
GGGACTAGTGACACTTTAGGATCGCCTTATAGTCCACCCTGACGGGGGTATAAGGAATTTAGAATCCCGACCATTGTAATTGACTAATTTAGCCCTTAAACAACATAAGTTAGGAAATAGGATTGGGAGGATCCTTGCGTTCTTAGGTGCTACATCTCATATTGCGTTTCACTCATTTTACTTGCGTCTTAGCTTTTACTTGCATTTATAATTTGTTTTTCATTCATTAGCTTTAATCAACAAAACCAAACAAACATTTTATTATCATTTATTTTCATAAGTGCATCAATCACTACTTGCTAAACATTGTGATCAACCATCCGTCCTTGGAACGAATCTGATTTATCAGTTATACTACTTGGGACAACCGTACACTTGCGGTTGTGGTTCGATTATTATTTGCATTTATTTAGAACACACAAAGGACCACCAATGGTTTATTTTTAAGAACTATCTCCCCCGGTTCTCTGACAGGTTCATAAGTGAGACGCTTCTGCTTCGGATATCCAGAGTTAAGAGCTGCCACTGTTTCGGCTAACTCTTCAATTGGTTTTGGTAAGTCAAGTGTTAGGGCAGCTTGCAAGATATCACCGAAGTTCATGTATTCCCATACTTCTCGTATGGCTAAATCAATCATGTCCAATTGGAAACAGTCTTCTCGCAAATCTGGAAATTTCATTGCCCTAAACACGTTGAACTTTACCTCCTCGTCTTGGATTCGCATTGTCAATTCTCCATTTTCTACATTAATAACAGTACGCCCCGTGGCTAGGAATGGTCGTCCCAAGATGATGGGGACATTCCTATCCGCGTCGTATTCAAGAATAACGAAATCGACAGGAAAAATTAAAGTACCTGCCTTGACGAGGACATTTTCTATGCGTCCCTCTGGATGTACGAGGGATCTGTCAGCCATTTGTAATACCATGGATGTCGGCCTCGCTTCTCCTATCTTCAACATCTCGAAAATTGATTTGGGCATGAGATTGATGCTCGCTCCCAAATCACACAGAGCTTTACCTTGCCACTCATTGCCAATGGAAATTGGAATTGTAAAACTCCCAGGATCAAGTACTTTTGGTGGCAATTTGCTTTGGCATATGGCACTACACTCTTCAGGCAAACCTATCATCTCGTTCTCAAGGTGTGGTCTTTTGTTGGCGATGGCTCTCTTCAGAAATTTGACATATTTCGGCACGTCTCTAATGGCATCTAAGAATGGAATGTTAATATTAAGACCACGTACCACATTCAGGAATTTCTGATAGTCAGCCATATCTCCTTTCTTCTGAACTCTCGAGGGAAAAGATGGAGGAGGACGGGTTACTGTAGTATCTGGCTTCTTTGGCTTTTCCGGAATCTTCTCCACTTCTATTACTTCAGGTTCATCTTCTTTCTACCCCACATCTTTTACCGGTTTTTCCTTCACAGTTGTTTCTTTTTCTTTCATTACGGGAAAAGGAGGTGGTGGGAGATTCTTACCACTTCTAAGTGTCACTGCATTACAATCTTCTCTTTTCTTGGGTTCTTCAGTGTCACTTGGTAATTGTCCTTGCTGACGTTGATTTAATTGCTTATTTATCTGCGCCATCTGAGTTTCTATCAATTTAAGTGCTGCGGTAGATTGTTGAATGCTGATTAGTGTTGTCAAGGTTTGTTGAACATCTAGAGCACCTTCTTGAGGTTGAGCAGGTAAAGCTTTCTGGTTCATGGTTTCGGTATAAGAATCTTGAGGAGGTTGTCTCTGCGCTTGATTTCCGTATGCTTGTCCACCTTGGTAGTTGTTCTGAGGTCTTGGTTGAAATTTGTTTCCTTGGGGGCGTGGTTGATATGCATAAGTTGGATTAGCAGCCCCATTTGGATTTGAATATTGGAAACCCGGATGGTTTCTATTCGGTTGATAGCCTTGACCACTTGAATTGTAATTTCCTCGGTTGGATACGAACATTACGGATTCTGGATTGTTTTGACAGGTCTCCCAATCATGATCTTGTGTACCGCAGTTAGAACATCCATAAACTTCTTATGTAACATTAACATATGCTCTTCTAATAGTAGCACCTTTTGTAACAGCTAGGATAAGCTGTTTCAGTTGTTGTTCGAGTTTGTTTTCCATGGCGGTGAATTTTTCTTCAATTGACGCAGTATTTCCACCTCGAACAGGTGTTCTTACAGTGTTCCAACCAAGTTCATTTGTTACAGTTCTATTCAAAATAATCTTCGCATGAACTGGTTGTACTTGTAGGAATCCACCACCACAAAGCAAGTCTAGATCCTTACTTGAAGAGCCATCAAGTCCTCGGTAAAATATCTTCATTTGTTGAACTTCTGTGAGGCCATGATCAGGGACTCTTCGTAAGCAAATCTGAAATCTCTTCCAACTTCTACCCAAAGTCTCGTCTTGTTCTTGTTTGAATGAGGTTAGTTCAACTTGCGCATCCAATCTCATATTCGTTGGGTAGTATCTATCAAAGAACGCGGTTTGTAATGCGTCCCATGTTGTAATTGTTCCGGGTTCTTGAGAATCATGCCACTCACTTGCTCCATCAATAACGAAGTATCTAAAATGAGCAAAATACATTTGCTCTTAGTTACTCCTTGCGTAATATACGAATCGCAAATTTGCATGAACTTCTGTACAGCACGGATTGGATCTTCGGTAGGTGCTCCTCGGAAATTGCCATAACTCTGAAAACGAGATAACATACCAGGATCGGGTCTGAATCTCTCGACATTAATATTTGCAGGGCCGATTCCGAGGGCAGGAACTCGAAACGGAGCTTCTGCAGGGCCATTGACGAACCACGGATCATTGTTTCGAGGAGCAGCTGGGTTGAGTTGACCAGCCATTGTTTCTCTTGCTAATTGCTCCTCTAACTCTTTTGCTTTGGCGTCTCTCTTTCTTTTGTTTGCTTCACGAACTAGGTTTTCAGGATTTGCAAGAATCACGATATCTTCACGCATAAACCAAAACCTGTAAACCTGAGAAAGAAAGACAACCCAAAGCGTAAAACTGAAAAATAAAACTAAAACTAAACTAACAATTAAACTACTAAAAGATTAACACCGGGGTCACACGCTACCGTCCCCGGCAGCGGCGCCAAAAACTTGGTGGGTCCTGGTGTGTTATTAAATTAATGCGAAAGTAAAGGAACCACAATCACCGCAAGTGTACGGTTGTCCAAGTAATATTCGATGAATCGAGTTCGTTCGCAGGGACGGATTAGGCACAACTCAGGTATTAATCAAAAAGTAAGAATAATTGCGTAACAGAAAAATAAAGTAAAGATTTTTGTTTGGTTTTATAAATTAAAATGCAAGAAAATAAATTACGTAAATAAAAGAAAGCAAATAAAAGAGACTTAAACTTCAGATGAGAGAGAGTACTTGATCCTCGCAAGGGTTTCACCTAACCTATCTAATTCATGCTTCTGTTTAAGGGCTAAACTGGAATTATTGTGCTAGTCGGGACTCTAATATTTCCTAGCCCCCGTCAGGGTGGACCTAAGAGCTATCCTACGGTATTACAAACCCCGCCAGGGTGAATATAAGCTACTTTCAGATGAATAATAATTTACCTCATTGGCTGCATGGTTAGTTAAGCCTGTCAAGGTCAATAACGGATACTATGCGTCTATTATCTAAGTCTGTAATTAAACCCCCCGTCAAGGTGATCCATACGCCACTATATGGAATAGCCTAATTACTATGAGCTAAGTTTGATTCATGACTTCAAAATTAGTAATTAAAACAACATAATAGTCAACACAAAATACCTAATCTAATTTAAACTATTAAATCCCAAAATTAGAAAACATAAATTAAACAGAATTAAGTTCAACCCATATAGCGATTCTCAAGTACTAAAGAAATTAGTTCATAACAGAATGGAAAACTAAAATTAAAATAAATGAATTCATAGTTTCGAATTACAGAAAGAAAATAAAGAACCTAAAGGTTAAGATGACTGATGATGGAAGAACAGGACTCCTCCAGCACTAGCTTCTCCTTGCCTTCTTGCTCTGACTTGAAAACCTTAAGCCTCTTGTGTAATTCTCTGAAGTGTGTGAAAGTAGGAGGTTAATGGGTGTATTTATAGGTGTTGGAGGACCCTAGGTCGAATTTTGCTTGGAGTGGAAGACAAGTCAAAGACTCTCAAATTCGTAGCTCTAAAAGATAAGATTCTGCTGATTTGATTTGGTCATATCTTTTTCAATACTTATCCGTTTGAGAAGTTCCAATATATGAAACCACTTGTCTTGGAAAGCTCTTTCTATTGGTGCAGACCACTAGTCCAGAATCCTTGCCAATATTTTATTATGATTTAATCTCTAAAACGTGGCTGGATTTTCAGATTTCAAAAGGCAGCTTTATCTTTTCCTCCTTTGAATAAATCTTTCCTAAATCTTCTTATTTCCATGTAAATCTTCTTTCCTTTCATCTTTATCTTGACTTGGCCTCTAAGTAATTACCATTTATCTTTTAAAGCTTCACAGTGAATAAATAATTAAACCGCATATGCTTAAAAAGAATAAATCAATAAATCAATAAATCTAAATAGGAAAGTGTACTCTAAAAATAGAAACTCGACTAAAAATCATTTCCTAACACTCTAAAATACACTAAGACTTTACTCTCACTTTTTCTCCTTGGATTGGTCTTTCATGAGATTCAAGAACCAATTAACTTTGCATTAAAATAGTCAAATTTAGGCACAAAAGCTCAGATTCTGCAAATAGTTAATTTCCAAAGGGAGAAAGTGTAATATGATCAATTAAGCTTAAAAGTCTATCAAACAAGTCATTTATTCACCTAAAAGGATGTCTCCAAGGGGCTAATAATTAGAACAAATCGGGAGACATCAATACGTAATGGTGCTTTTGTTTCGTTTTAGTTAGATATATGGATTGGGTATGTGCCGCTTTTAAATTTTGCCTTGGGTGAAATTAGCGAAAGTGGTAGGACTTTGCGGGTGTGTGATTTTGTGACTAGGGAAGGAGTTTGGGATTGGGAAAAGTATCATCATCTTCTACCCCCTTCGAAGGTTCTAGAAATTGCTAGTGTGAGAGTTAATATGAATTGTAGTGATCGTGACTCCCTTTCATGGTTATTGGAAGCTCGTGGTGAGTTCTCGGTGAAGTCGGCTAGGTGAGATGTTGATGTCTGTGGAGTAATCAGGGACTTTATTTGGGCGAAGCTTTGGGGTTTAAAATGTCTGCAGCGGATTAGGGTGTTACTATGGGGAATTGTACAAGAGAGATTAGCAACTCGTCGTAATTTGAGTAGAAGAAGGATGGAAGTTGGGGAACTGTGTCCCTTCTGTGGGTGGCTGCTGAATCGACCATACACATCTTCAAGAATTGTGATTTCATAAGAGAAGTGTGGAAACTAATTAAAGCTGAGATACAACAGGGAAGTAATAGAAGTTGGGTTGGAAGTAAGGCTGTAGGTGGGATATCGAGTAGGGATGGTGATGTCTCCTCATTTGTGATAGATTAATGTTAAGATGAGACATCATTTTTAGTGATTTAGAAGTCATAATAGTCGATCTTCTTGAGAAATAGTGCACTTTCCTATTTTGAGTCTTGATTTAGTAAAATAATATTTTAAGAGCATATTGGGTTTAATTGTTTATTTAGTGTGTAGCTTTAAAGATAATTATGGAGCTTAATTAGAGTCCAAGTCAAAGATTACAACTTATGGAAAGAGATTTGCATGGTAATTGGAGATAAGGAAACAAAAGCTAAAAAGATGGAAAAGGAAAAGCTGCCTAAATCTGAGATTCTGCAGTACACGCCTAAAGAAGTGCTATTTTACCCAAGAAATAGGCCGATTTTGGTAATTTCCTTTCATAGGGACAAAGATAATTCTGTTGCGATTCTTTTGGTATCTTATGGAGCTCAAACAGACCAATAACGAAGAAGATATGCTCAAAACGGTCCAGCAGTGTTTATCTTTATTTCCATACGAATTTGAGTTGGGCTAGGAGTCCAATACTTTATCTCTTCCTCAAGAAAATGAATTAGGTCTTCTAAACACCTATAAATACACCCTTATATCACTTGTAAAATCATCCTTGCTTAGAATAACCTTATAATTATTCTTAGTCATTGTAGAGAGCAAGATGATGTCTTTTGTAATTACTTTTAGTTTATTTCCTTCATGTATGAACTAAACTCCCCATAGCTTGGGTTTTGCATCATGTATAATCTATGAATTCTAATTCTTCTATCTAAGTTTTTTTGGGAATTATATGTTTTGATTTGATATTAGCTTCTTACTTAATATTTGTTTATGTGTTTTGATTTATTGTCTTTCCTAGAACTGATCACTTTAGGATTGTTTTAATAGTAGTTAGATGGTCTCCTTGACAGGGTGTTTAACTATTGAACCACCACATAATGTCTAGTTCTAACAAATTAGGGTTTGTTTTAACCACCATATCACCAATTGATTGTTGCGATTACTTAGGGCCTTAGTAGCGTTTGATAACCCTATTCTAAACCACTTCTTGGTTGTGCCGTAGCCCCCTTAGTCGCTCTCAAGGTCTAAGGTATGGGAATTTAGAATCCTGACTAAGTATACCAAGAGCTAATATTCTCCCTTATTAACTAGATTCATAGATAGAATTAGAAGGATTAGTGCATACTGGCAAAACCTAAGCTATACTTCTCATCTCATATTCTTAATCTTTTACTTTATTGTCTTTATTTTCTTAGTTTTAATTAATTAATTTCGAAATCTGTTCCCTTTAATTTACTGTCTTTTAATTATTTACTTTTACTCGTTATTCCTACTCACACGAGTAACACACTTAAGTCCCTGAGAACGAACTCAACTTACTAACTAAAACTTGCATACGTCCTGTAATACTTACAGTACTGTGCCTGTCTAGGGTGAGAGTGCGTAGTTTCTTGGCTTAATTTTATCTTATTTTTATCACACCCTAGGCGACACCAAGTTTTTGGCGCCGCTGCCGGGGACTTGTGTCTCGTTAGCGTGTGGGTTATCTATTTCGAGTAGTAGTTTTTAATTAGTTTTTATTTTTCAGTTTTTAGTTTTATTTTTCCAGATTTACGCTTGTGGTTTGCTTTAGTCTTTTTCAGGTTCACAGTGTTTAATTCTTGGCCTCCGTTACCGGAGCCTGAGAGGAGCTTCAGATCTTATAATAAATGAATTCGTGAGGAAAGAGCCTTGAGAAGAGCTATGGCAGGCATACAAGATAATGATCCGGAGTTAGTTTACTTTGCACCAGGGGGACCTCCTGCCTTTATTCTACCTGGTGTACAACAACCTTTAGGATGAGGTAATGGGCAGAATAACCTTAATAATCAACAGAAACGAGTTGAACAAGACCTTCCTGGCCTTCATGT
Source organism: Nemophila menziesii (assembly GCA_029959085.1). NCBI lineage: Eukaryota > Viridiplantae > Streptophyta > Magnoliopsida > Boraginales > Hydrophyllaceae > Nemophila > Nemophila menziesii. Next base: position 4,222,128 of record JARWIR010000004.1, read on the forward strand.
ACCATTCCATGTTCAACCAATCGGTTACCGCCCTCCAGAGATTCCGAATATTAAATTTAGACCCGATCCGGGTATGCTCAGTCAATTTCAAAGTTTCGGACTCTATACTGGTACAACAATTCAAGATCCGGTAAGATCGATTCAGAAGTTCATGCAGATTTGTGATGCCTACATTACTCCGGGCATTACACGCGAGCAACTGTATTGCCATATGTTTTCGTTCTTCTTGACCGGTAGAGCTAGCGATTGGCTAGAGAGACAACCACATGGAACCATTCACTCTTGGAGAGAACTTCAAGCCGCGTTCTTCAACCGATTTTATCCGAAGAGCATGAGACTTAAAGATCAAATCGAGCTTGCAAGGTTTTGCCAAGAAGATGGAGAAACAGTGGGAGAAGCATGGACAAGATTTCAACAAAAATTAGCTAGATGTCCGCTCCATGGTTATACACCTGCTCTACAACTTGCTATGTTCTATAAAGGTCTTAATGATAAAGGTAGAGAGAAGGTGGATAACATCGGAAAGGGTAATTTCGTGTCCATGAATCACAATGAAGCTTCCGAGGTGTTAGAAAATATTATGGAACAAGAAAGAAGTTGGCCTTCAACGCGAGCTTCTGTAGCAAAGACCTGAGGAACGCTTCGTTTAGACGCAGAAACTGCGAACTCAGCTCAGATATCCGTGTTAGAAAATCAAATCAAAGAGCTGAAGATAGAGATGCAAAAGAATTTAGCCGCTGCGAACGTAGTACAAGAAGCACAAGGTTGTCAACAATGTGGGGTTAACAATCATACATGGGAAGAGTGCGAATCAAATCCGCAATCTGTTTACTTTATATCCAACCGCGGAGGTTATCAATGAGGTAACCGAAACCATCCGGGTATGCAGTATTCAAATGCACAAGGGGCCGCTAATCCTGGTCATTATCAACCGCGCCCCCAGAACAACTCCTTCCAACAGAGAGGTCAGTACCAGAATCAATATCAAAATAGACCTGCTCCCCCTCAACAACCTGCTCAAGATGCATATACCGAATCGTTAGATCAGAAAGCTTTACCTCAGTATCCTCAAGAAGGATCTATGGATAATCAACAGACAGCACAAGCTCTAGACCGTTTGACCACGACTATGAACGCCCAGGACGAGAAGGTCTGAGGACATGATGCCATACTTCAGATGTTAGGTACTCAAGTAAAACAATTAAACGAAGTTTTAACAAATTTGGTAGAACAAAAGGAAGTAAAGGCAATCGAAGGAGGTGAAAACAATGTTGGGTTCGAAGCTTGCAAGGCTATATGCCTTGAAATTGAAGAAGCAAAAGAGGAAGTACCGCATGCTGCCGTTAGTGCCATGGAAATTCCGAGTACCGAAGAAGAACCAACCAAGTCTAGCCCCGTGGAATCTAACTGTTCTGAGGTTTATGTGGAGGACGATCAAGACAAAACCGAATTTATACAGCTACTGAGGAAGATGCAAGAGAAAATTCGATCGGTTGGGGATTATGCAGCTGAGCTGGCTAAAGAGAAAGAGAAAGAAGCCTCAAAGGAGGAATCGAAAGATGAAGTTGCACCTGCTGTGTATGAAGAGAAAGAAGAAGAGAAGATGGAATCGCCACCTATTGTTCAAACAGTGTCATCAACTATTCCTGATACAAACCCTAAATATGACACTGTACTCAAGACATTTGTAGAGGCGTATCAACCTGAAAATATTAACGCCCAAATGCTTGAGATTGCGAAGAGAGGACTTACACCGCAACAAGTTTACACGCAAGTTATTCCTGAGAAAGAGGCGAGTGTAGAGATCCCAAGAGAGAACCTGAGGGTTTCAAGGAGAAGTGAAAGAGAGTTACCAACAAAGCTTATTTCAACCTTCCTATTCAATTACATGGTATGCTCAAGGTGAAAGCTATGTACGATGTGGGTTCTGGTGTGAATCTTATGCCTAAGTCCGTGTTCGAGAGACTTGGACTTCAGAAATCAGAGAAAACTCCTGTGAAGTTGCAGTTCGCTGACAACTCAGTTAAAAGGACATGGGGAACAGTGGAGGACGTCTTAGTCCGTGCAGGTAATATCGCCATCCCTACTGACTTTGTTATCCTTGAGTTTGATGCAAATAAGCAGGTTCCAATCATACTTGGATGGCCTTTCATGGCCACAAGTCAAAGTGTGATCAACTTCCAAGAAGGGACAATCACCCTTCATGCAAAGAATGTATCCGAGACCTTCTATGTCTTGGGTAAGAAACCAAGGAAGTTAGATGCCACCGTTCCTGTCATCCACAGCCTTTCACATCACAAAGTCCCTCCTGAAGAGATCCACTTAAAGCCTGTGGATACTGAGCCAAACATTGAGTTTGGGGTTGGCCATGAAGTTCTATGGAAAGCTCACAAACGAGAGAATAGGCCACGAAGTTTCAAAGACTCGTGGATTGGACCATTCATTATCACTAAGGTTGTTTCAGCCAAGGTGATAGAAATTCGCCCCAAAACTGGGGTCAAACGCAGATTAGTTGACGTTCATAGCCTTACTCGTTGCTGGGGAGGCTATATTCGCAAATCTTGACAGAGGTAACATGTCTAACTTTGAAAGACGTTATACAAAAGTGCTGTACGGGAGACAACCCGTAGTTTTTTAATTTTCATGTCTTTTACATTTTTTTAGTTTAAGTTTATTTTAGTTATTTTTAGTTGATAATGAATATTTGAGAAAGGTATTAGTGTTTTTGGTGTGTAGGAATTGGAGAAATCGAGTTAGGGACGCGAGGAAAATTTTTCGGAGCGAAGGAATGACCTGCGCGGACTACCCCTAGACCGCAGGTATGCACCGCAGGGTCAAAACCCGTACCACGGGTTGCACCACGGGTCTTATCCAGAACCGAGAAAAAATGACGCGCGGACTACCCCCCTGCACCGTGCCCTGGTCCGCAGGGCAAAAACGCGTGCCACGGGGTAGGTCCACGTGTATTTGGACGAAGACACATCAAGAAGGCGCGGGGTACCCTGCGGTGTACCGCGCCATGGTCCGCAGAGCAAAAACGCGTGCCACGGGGTCGTACCACGCGTGTTATCCAGTGGGCAAAAATTTTCGACCATCAGATGTCGCAGACTACCCCGCGGTACACCCATGGTCCGCAGGCATAGTCCGCACGAGCCGCCATAGAGAGAAAAGAAAGGGATTCAAGTGTATAAATGAGGTATGAAGCTTTTAATTCCGAATTTTATAAACCTAAAGCCTCTTTCTCTTCTCCAAAACTCTCCTAACTCCATTGAAACTCATCAAAACCTTCACCAACCACCAAAACAATACCCAATCATCAAGAAAAACACATCAAACCTTCTCTCCACATCATTACAAGAGAGAATCAAACACCCAATCTTCACCAAATCCATTCAAATTGAAGAATCAAAGAGCCAAATTTTCAAAATTCATCCTACAATTTCTTAAATCCAAGCCAACCCATTACAAATCCACCTCACCCACTTAGAAATCCATCATCAATTCATCTATCCTAAGCCAAATCAAGCTTGTTCAACCATTAATTCACAAGTTCAAATTTCAAGGGTTGCTAAAGCTTTGAGTTGAGGGTTAATTGAAGATGACTAATAGAACAACAATATTAACTAACAAGAGGGAGGTGAAGAGTAACAAGGGATTGGATTTAAACAAGAAGAAATCAATTGACAAAGGTGCTAGTTCTAAATCAAAGGGTAAAGATAAAGTTGAGAAGAGTGGAATACCTTTGTTTGATCGTAATGGTAAAAAGCTTTACTTTTATGCAAAGGAGAAAAAACAACCTCCACAAGGTCCTACACCCAGATAGGAGAAAGAGGAAGCTATAAAATTCTTGAAAGCTTCTGCAGAGAAACAGTTAAAAGAACTTCCTTTTGCTTATGAGAAAGTATTCAAGGAAGAAGTTGGTACATGAGAATACGTGAGATTCTTAGAGCTTGGAGAGATATTGGGTTGGTCTACGTTCATGAGGAAAGCTAGTTTCTTTCACAGTTGAGGAGATTAGGAACCACTTCAAGTTTAAGAAATTGAAAGGTTGTTGCAAATTTGAAGAAACGGTTGCTAAACGAAAAATCTTTGATGAGGAATTACTTTTTGAGCATGTATTAGACAAGGAGAAAGTGCAATCACATAAGGGAGAATTGAGGGCACCTTGGCCTTAGAAATATCTTCAATCAGATTCGAGAATTTGGCACAATTTCCTTGTTCCTAATATCTTTGGAAACACAAGAACTTTGGATGTGACTATGAAGTACGCTCTACTTTTGGACTGTATTTTGAGAGGAGAAGAAGTAGATGTGGCACAGTTGATCTATGAGGAGGTGATGCGATTTTCGGTCTCTCCTAAATCAGTTTATAATGTTAAATTTCCTACTATGATCACGTGTCTTGTGCGAGAAGCGAATGTAGTATTGGGTGAAGAAGAGAAACTCGAGTTTAAAACGAGTTATATTGATAATGCTTGGATCAAGGATATATTTCGAAGAGCGGGTTCTACGCAAGTCTCGAAAGAAGAAAAGGAGCAAAGTTGGCAAGAGAAGATGGAGGAGCGTTTAACGAAATTTGAAGCAGCTCAAACTTCCTTAGTCAATGATGTGGCACAAATCAACGCAAATCAAATGCACATCATGAAACTCCTTGAGTAATTAACGAAAGGTCCAGAAACTCCTACCTTGGATATCAATGATGCGAGGCAATAGCCTCGAGAGTATGTTCTCTTTCATCCTTATTATTTCTGTAAATATGTTTATCTGCTAATTTTAATTTCTTTTTTCGAGTCTTTTTCGAGTCGTGGGGACACGGCTCATTTTTGAGTTGGGGGTGTGGGGATTCGTTGTCTCTCATCTCCATTTTTCTGTTTTTAGGTATAAATCAAATTTTTGATACATGGGAATTAGATGTAGAGTGTGTTTAATAGCTTGAAAGCATAAGCTCAGTGAATTACTGATAGTAAGTAATATGTTTATGAGCTATGTATTTGTATGCTTTGAGTATTTACAGGAAAACACACGTTGATAGTAAAGAAAAGATTAGTGAGCAATGCGATAGAAAGTATGTTCGATCTCAGGGAACCTTGAGAAGTGTGTAGGCCGTGAGATCCAAGCTAGTTGAAAAACCATTTGATGAAAGTGCTAAAGGTAAGAAAATAACGAAATTACATAGTGTAGAAAGTGATTAAGGCGGTTCTTTCATATTTGAAGCCTTTGAAGCCTTTTTATACCTTCTCACCTTGTGATTTTTGATTTTATATGCTATATCCTTCTCAGCCCCTTCTAGCCTTTCTAAGCCTTTTTATTGAAACACGTTATAAGCCATATCCCTTTAGATTATAGGACTTTTCCATATGACCCGCACTCGAATCGCGATGCATAGACAGTTGTTTTAGAGCTTGAGTTTGGGGTGGTGGGTCCACCATTATGGGAATTGTTATTGGGTTGGGATTTTTGAGCTTATTAAATGTGCTTTGTGCTGTATATTGAGGATGATTCACATATTTGTATTGTAACCCTTTGCCGGGGTAATAGTGAATGAAAAAGAAGCTACGAGCTAATTTTGCCAACAAGGGCATTAAAAGAAAATATATATATATGAGAAAATAGCGTGATATCTCATCATTAAAAGAGAGTCATAGCTATAAAGAAATTAATTTAAAAAGAAAAGAAAATATATATATTCGGACCGGCAAAGTGGATTTTTATGTGAACATCTTAAGCTTTAATTGGGTTATTGGGGATGCTTAATTGTGCATCAAGGAAGTCATTGGGTTGAGTGAGAAACGTTTTATGAGAGTAACTCAAGCTCTAGGGCGATTCGTTGATGGCTAGTGAAAAGAGAGCCAAAAGCTCACTCCAAATTATCCAAATATACTATCATACCGTCCCTAAGCCTAAAATTACAACCTTAAAGACCTTTTGATTCTTTGCTATGTAATTGAGAAGTGATTGAGCCATTAGAGATTAGTTGAGTGGATCTTTGAATACTAGTGAGAATCGATGAACAATCTATAGCTCTCTTGGGGAACTGAGTAAAGTCCCAATCCTTCTTACATTGTGAAACTAATCTGATCTTGAATTCAAGTCGTGTTGATTGTGGATATGAGAAGTGTACAGGTATGTAGTTTATGAATATTATTGCATGAAATTTTCTGAGTTATGTGCTTTAGGTTTATTCTATATATTCTGCTATGCTTTTTCCCATTGTGTTGAGAATTTTATAAGTGTGTATTTATAGACTTCCCTATGTTTTTATCTTAATTGTATCGGGACGATACAACTTTGAGTTGGGGGTCTTGATGTCTCCTCATTTGTGATAGATTAATGTTAAGATGAGACATCATTTTTAGTGATTTAGAAGTCATAATAGTCGATCTTCTTGAGATATAGTGCACTTTCCTATTTTGAGTCTTGATTTAGTAAAATAATATTTTTAGAGCATATTGGGTTTAACTGTTTATTTAGTGTGTAGCTTTAAAGATAATTATGGAGCTTAATTATAGTCCAAGTCAAAGATTACAACTTATGGAAAGAGATTTGCATGGTAATTGGAGATAAGAAAACAAAAGCTAAAAAGATGGAAAAGGAAAAGCTGCCTAAATCTGAGATTCTGCAGTACACGCCTAAAGAAGTGCTATTTTACCCAAGAAATAGGCCGATTTTGGTAATTTCCTATCATAGGGACAAAGATAATTCTGTTGCGATTCTTTTGGTATCTTATAGAGCTCAAACCGACCAATAACGAAGAAGATATGCTCAAAACGGTCCAGCAGTGTTTATCTTTATTTCCATACGAATTTGAGTTGGGCTAGGAGTCCAATACTTTATCTCTTCCTCAAAAAAAAAAACGAATTAGGTCTTCTAAACACCTATAAATACACCCTTATATCACTTGTAAAATCATCCTTGCTTAGAAAAACCTTATAATTATTCTTAGTCATTGTAGAGAGCAAGATGATGTCTTTTGTAATTTCTTTTAGTTTATTTCTTTCAGATATGAACTAAACTCCCCATAGCTTGGGTTTTGCATCATGTATAATCTATGAATTCTAATTCTTCTATCTAAGTTTTTTTGGGAATTATATGTTTTGATTTGATATTAGCTTCTTACTTATTGTCTTTCCTAGAACTGATCACTTTAGGATTGTTTTAATAGTAGTTAGATGGTCTCCTTGACAGGGTGTTTAACTATTGAACCACCACATAATGTCTAGTGTCGATATTAGTTCTGACAAAACATGATTCTAACTAGATAGTCATTAGGGTTTGTTTTAACCACCATATCACCAATTGATTGTTACGATTGCTTGGGGCCTTAGTAGCGTTTGATAATCCTATTCTAAACCACTTCTTGGCTGTGCCGTAGCCCCCTTAGTCGCTCTCAAGGTCTAAGGTATGGGAATTTAGAATCTTGACTAAGTATACTAAGAGCTAATATTCTCCCTTATTAACTAGATTCATAGATAGAATTAGAAGGATTAGTGCATACTGGCAAAACCTAAGCTATACTTCTCATCTCATATTCTTAATCTTTTACTTTATTGTCTTTATTTTCTTAGTTTTAATTAATTAATTTCGAAATCTGTTCCCTTTAATTTACTGTCTTTTAATTATTTACTTTTACTCGTTATTCCTACTCACGCGATTAACACACTTAAGTCCCTGAGAACGAACTCAACTTACTAACTAAAACTTGCATACGTCCTGTAATACTTGCAGTACTGTGCCTGTCTAGGGTGAGAGTGAGTAGTTTCTTGGCTTAATTTTATCTTATTTTTATCACACCCTAGGCGACACCAGATGGTCTCTCCCTGCAACATGGGGGAATGGTAACTTACAGATGGAAGCACATGGGTTGTTTCAGTCTGGTTGGGATGATCAGGTACACGATAGAGCTGAAGATTGGTCACGAAATGTAGATTTCATACAACAGTAGGTTCACCAAAATACGCAGCAGCAGGTTATCCAAGTGTCACAGCAGCAACTCACCTCTCCTTTACAACAGACATTCGCCAGCTTCTTGAGAGACAATAGCGATACTAGTACGGACCAGGGTTCTTCACACCTGCTAGGAGGAAATAAGACAGATGCGTCCAGGCATGATCAGCAATGGTCGTCCAAGCAAATATCTAGTTGAGGGTTCTTCGCGGGAATCAAATGGAACATATTCTTTGGGACGGTTATTGAGGTAATTTGGAAGGCGAGAAATGATATTGTAATTAATGGCTGTACAATACCAAGTAGTAAGGATTTGGTTCGAAAAGCTCAATACCTAGCAGCATCGTATGCGAAGGTTTGGCGCAGCTCAACAGGTAGTATTTCAACCTCTAATGGTGTGGCTTGTTTGGTCGGTTGGAATAAACCAATTCGCGGTTTTATGATGAATACAGATGGTAGTAGCAATAGATGGCGTAATGAGGGTGGTGGAGGTGGGCTAATTAGGGATGGAGAAGGTAATTGGATTATGGGTTTTTCTATGAAGATCAGGAATGATTCCCCACTAATAGTGGAACTAGTAGCCCTATGCGTAGGTCTCAAACTAGTGGAAGAGATGCAGCTAAAGGAGGTGATTTTCGAAGTTGACTCATGGGAAATTATTGATGTAATTCATGATACAGGAGTGGGTAGAGGACCCCTAGCTCCTTGGATTGAGTGCATTAGGAAAAGTTTATAAATAATAATTTGTTCAAGTTAAGGATGATATATAGGGAAGCTAATTATAGTGCGGATTGGTTGGCTCATGCTGGTTTGTCGCAACAAGAAGATTTCGTTCTACATCGAGACCCTCCTAAGGGAATTTGGAAACATGTAACGCGTGATAGAATGGGATGGCAAACACCTAGAGTTTTTTTAGTCCCAATTTGCTGGATGAGGTTCTAGAATAGTATTTCACGATCCGTTTTGGGTCTCCTTGTAACAAAAAAACAACACGCTATGCAATGTACTCTACTTCCTCTATGATAAATTTTGAATTTCAAATCTTCAACCATTGTTGTTCATCTATGCACTAGATTACTAACAGGTATGTAATCTCCATTTTATTAATATCACTAACGTTCATTAGAACATTCATCATAGAGAACGATGAATCCGGTAACAGAGGTTTCATCTCTCCTATGCACACTATACATACTTTACCATTTATTAGATCATTCATATGTAATGATTTCATTAATTTGCATATACAACTTTTTGTATGTTGGTGTATAAACAATGTGCATTATTATACACACATAAGCAGAACCACAGTCCATCATGATTGTGCACAAAAGCTTGTACTTAGTAATATCAATATAAGTTCTGCAGTTCATATTATGGTTTCAAGTCGACATGCCCACCAGCTGTGCTTTATAATGTATCTCGTTGGTGGGTCCTTGGGTGTTATAAAATTAAGTACGAAAATAAAAGGAACCACAATACCGCAAGTGCACGGTTATCCAAGTAATATCCGATAAATCGGGTTTCGTTCTCAGGGACGGAGAAGGTTCAACCCAAATATTAATCAAGTAGTAAGAATAATTGTTGACAGAAAAATAAAATAGAAGATTTTTTTTTTGGTTTTCTAAATTTAAAAGATGCAATAAAATAAAGACTAAAAGTAAATTAACAGAAAAGAAATAAAGCAAATAAAAGGACTAACTTCAGAGATGAGAGATACTTGAGTTTAGCAAGAAATCCACCTAATTAATGTAACCTATTCTTTGTTTATGGGTAGAATTGGTATTATAATATTATTCGGGACTCTAATATCTCCTAGCCCCCATCAGGGTGGACCTAGGAGCTATCCTACGGTATTACAAACCCCGTCAGAGCGATTATAAGCTACTTTCGGATGATATGAATTTACCTCTTTGGCTATGTAATTAATATGCCTTTCGGCCATTACACGGGTATCACCTAAGTCTGTATTCAAACCCCACTGTCAGATGATCACTTCGCCACTAAAGTGAATAGCCCAAATACTAAAACTATTTTTAGTTGTTCCTAAAAGAAATAGTAATGAAAACAAAGTAATATCCAATATCTAATACTCAACTCAATTTAAATCATAACAATCCCAAATTCAAAACATAGATTAAATTAATTAAGGTCCATCCCTTTATTGCGATTCTCAAGTATATGGAAATTTAGATCATGATGAAATTAAAAACTGAAAATAAATAAAAGGAATTCATGTTCAATTACAGAAAATAAATTGATAACCTAAAGGGTTGGACGACTGTTGATGGAAGAACAGAATTCTTCCAGCTCTAGTTTCTCCTTGCCTTCTTACTCTGACTTGAAAACCTTAAGCCTCTTGTATAATTATATGAAGTGTGTGAAAAAAGGAGGCTAAGGGGTGTATTTATAGGTGTGAGGAAGCCCTAATTCGTTTTTACTTGGAGTGGAAGACAAGTTAAGAACTCTTTAATCCGCAGCCATAAAATATAGGAAATGTAAGATTCTGTTGCTGATTTGTTTTGGTTATATCTCCTTCAATATCCATTGGACCAGACCATTCTCTCAAATTCCTAGCCAATATTAAGTTATGAGCTCATCTTTGAACGTGGCTGGAATTTCAGATTTATTTGGTAACTTTATCTTTTCCTTCTTTGCATATTTCCTTCCTTAATATTCCAATTTTCATGTATATCTCTTTCCTTTACTTCTTAGACTTGACTTGGTCTCTAATTAATTACCATATATATTTTAAAGCTTCACAATAGATAAATAATTAACCGCATATGCTTTAAAAATTAATAAATCATTAAATCAAGACTAGAAATAAAAAAGTGCACTCTAAAATTAGAAACTCGAATAAAATACTTCCTAACACACTAAAAATAATCAAAGACTTTAATTATCACTTCTCCTCCTTGTATTGGTTTTCCATGAAATTTAAGAACCTACTAACTTTGCACTAAAAATAACCAAATTAACGCACAAAATCTCTAAAAATACAAATAGTCTAATTCTCACTCAACCCCTTTTGATGCGCTAATTAGCATCTCCAAGTTAACCCAATCTATACTAAGATGATTTCATAAACCCCTTTTGAAAAATGAAGACAGGAGAAACCGGGTTCCCAGTTTTGTGAAATCCAGGTTCCCGGATTCTACTAACTTTGAGAATTTTATTTCCCTTTTTTTTTCAATCCCGGCAAAGGGTTACAATTAACAATATCATCTGAATTTTCTTTTCGTGCCTCAATACAAACACATATTTCTCCCTCCCAATGTAATTTTCCCAAAAGATGGACCCACCACCCCAAACTCAAGCTCGAGACATGTCTCAGGATCGTGATTCAAGTGCGGGTCATTTTGGAAATGCCTAATAAACTAAGGGGATATGGGCTTATAACATTGCGACAAAAGAAACGGCTTTAAGGCTCATAATTGGGCTAAGGCGGATAATATTAATACAAGGAATAGAAAGCTAAAAGGCTTCAAATGGCTATCAAAGAACTGCCCCTATCATTTTCCTAGTTACATGGTTCATCTCTAGTTCATATCTAAGTGGGTTCTCTACTAATTTAGATCTCACGTTCTACACACCAAACATTTTCCTTAAGTACGAACTTACTTCTTTTGCATTGTTTGTTAATTTTTCCTATCCAATATCTATGTTTGCATGCAATTAAAGCGCGTTTTATACTAATTCCTAAAGTCCACTATTTACTATCATTGATTTATCAAAAGTATGCTTAATGGGGATATTTAAAAGCTTCTACAATCAAATGCAACTCCTAATTAATTTTATTGAAATCAATAAAACACATAGCACAAAACTGGGATGAGGCAACGAACCCCACCCCAAACTCAAAAATGAGTCGTGTCCCCACGACTCGAAAAGACTCAACGCAATTAAAATAATATACACTAAATGAGAAAGGAAAGAAAATGTATCTTAACCAGCGCGAGGCTCGTTATCGGTGTTGCGTCCAGGTATAGAATCCTTCGCGAGTAAACCATAAGTGGCATGTTGGATGATGCTCACCCCAATTAGCATGTTGCGAAGAAGATCTAACTCATTGGTGACGTTTCCTAAGGTAGTAATCATCTTTTCTTGATTCTCTTTCAACACTCGAATTTCGTCTTCCAACCCATTATCAGTATGCACCTTCTTCTTTGGTGGAGGAGCTCTAGGGTTCTTAATTGGATGGGTTGCTTCATTGTGGGCGTTGTCAATGGAATTCAATATCATTGTGTCTCCCTCTTCGGACGCTTCAATCTCTTCGTTCCTTCGTGGTATTCTTGCGTCTAGACACAAGGTAGTGATAGTACAAGGAAACTTGAGGTTTTGTTGACTCGTAGGGATATTCTCAAACTCCATTATTGTCTCGTAAATTACACACGCAACATCCATCTCTCGATTTTCAACAATGTTCTTAATAAAAATAACATTCTCCTTCTTCAACTCGGAAGTGTGATTAATACCAAAGAAAGTGGGTATCACGAATCTAGACCATACCTTAGCACAAGGTAACAAATAACTACTATAAACCTGCCCACCATATCTCTCACCAATCGGAATAGGGCGTTTCCCACGAATCAAAACTGTGTCCCAAAGAGATTCCCACTCAAAAGATGGGTCATTTAGCATTTCGTAATACGGACATGGACCAATAAATTCGGGGAGTTTCAATGCTTTGCGAATAAGTTCAACAGAGAGGGGTAATACCTTTTTTACGGACGAGAATTGCTTGTTTATTCGAAAAGGATACTCCTTAATAGAAATCACGTACCATGGTGCGGATAAATGTAAGCTTTCTCTGTCTCAATTTAGTCCACCCAAACTTATCACAAGTAGTTGCATAACTCTTAAATTCGCTAGTCATAATACCAGAAGGGAATGTTTTCTCAATACCAAACTTCAAGAAATTAATGCGATCACGAACCTGTTCATCCCAACGCATAGCTACCCTCTTGGGTTTGTGTGCAATATCTTTTCTTCTCGGAGCTCGCGGTTCTGGAACAGGTTCTTTTGGAATTTTCTCTTCAATCTCTTCCTCTTCTTCTTCATCAACCAAAGTAGGCTTAGCAGGATTGGCCTTACTTGGGTTTTCTTTTCTCTTCATAGTAGTCATAACCTCTTCAATCTTTCTTTTAGGACCCGAATCTGGAATCTCAATAGCTTTCTCTTGTGTAGCACCAGGATTGTTTCTTGTTCTTGGGTTGTTTCTTCTTGTGTAACTGAAAGAATCTGTCCTATTAGTCATGGCTTTCCACCCCAAACTCAAAACTTCAAAGAGTTGAAAACTAAGGAAAATTACGATCTTTTATGTTTTGAGAGAAGATTAAGGTGAATTAATGTGAGTTATGAGATGGGTAAGGATCAATTTGAAGGATTGGAAAGGTTTAGTGGTTCAATTTGAGATTTGGGTGAAGAAAGAATTAGAGTAAAAAGTAGGAATTTGGTGAAGTTTTGGAAAGATTTTGGGTTGATTATGTGTTTTTAGGGAGAAAGAGAGCAAGAATTGGTGAATAAAACCTGTTTTGATGATGATTTTCGGAGTTGTGGAAATCTGTAATCGGATGTGGAGGCTAACTTGAAAAAAAAGCTAAATAAATAGGTTAAAAGAACTCAAAACCGCCTTTACAGTGGCGAAACCGGGTTCCTGGTTTCGTGAAAACCGGGTTCCCAGTTTTCGGCGCTAAGTCGGCGAGAAAAAATTCGAAATACTATTTTTTTTGCGCTTGGACGCAGCTGACCTACGTCTCGCGCCACGCAGTGGTCAGAACTTTTGGAATCAGCAGCTCTCAAAACCAGGTTCCCGGTATGTGAGAAACCGGGTTCCCGGTTTGCGTCTGAGACACGAGCGCGGGATGGCTTGGACGCAACCCCTTGCGTCCCGAGCCACGCAAGGGTCAGAACTTTTGATCTCTTCAGCTTTCAAAACCGGGTACCCGGTTTGTGCAAAACCAGGGCCCCGGATTTCGTCGACGCGCGAATCCAGACATAGCTCCTTGCGTCTCGCGCCACGCAGGGGTCAGAGAATTGGGTCGTCACAGCGCGCGAAACCGGTTTCCCGGTTTGTGCAAAACCGGGTTCTCGGTTTCTCCTCTGCAATTTCTGAAAATATCCACTCCTTAACACTTTTAACCCCAAACTCATGGCTTTTTGTACTCCTGAAATCATCAAAAACAACTACCCTTTCTCATTTCTTAAAAATAAACATTAATCAACAAAAATTTACTATTTTACACTATGAATTAATGGAATTACGAAGCTAATATACAATGAATTGGCTTTTGTTTAACGTCGTTAAGCTCGACGGTTACCTCATATTCTAAGGTGCTTCGAGGAGGTACATAACCTCTCCGGGATGTGGGTCCACCGCGCGATTAATATCTTCGCCTCCGTGATAAATATTCAATCGATGACCATTTACCATGAAGGTACGGTGCTAAATCGGATTTTCAATCTCAATAGCTCCATGAGGCGTGACTTTTGTTACGACTTAGGACCCGGCCATTTTGACCTCAACTTACCCGGATAATTGCTGAACTTCGAGTTATATTTAAGGACCTTTTGACCAACTTCGAACTTCTTCACTCTAATTCGATTATTATGCCATCTTTTCGTATTTTATTTATACAATTTAGCATTCTCATAGGCATGTAATCGAAACTCATCTAGTTCATTTAATTTCATCATTCTATTCTCAACGGCTAAGGTAGGATCTAAATTCAATTCAGCTATGGCCTAATATGCACCCAATCCAAGTTCAAGAGGTGAATGACAAGCCTTACCATACACCATTCGATACGGAGATGCACCAACAGGAGTTTTGAAAGCAGTACGATAAGCCCATAGCGCATCATCTAACTTTAAAGACCAATCTTTTCTCGTAGGACCAATAGTCTTTTCAAGGATAGATTTTACCTCTCGATTTGAGATTTCATCTTGACCATTGGCTTGTGGATGATAAGCGGTGGAAACACGATGTCTAATCACATGTTTCTCTAGAACAGTCTTCAAATATTTGTTCACAAAATGTGTACCTCCATCACGTATAATTACTCGAGGTGTGCCATGTCTAGTGAAAATATGAGATTTCAAAAACTTAATCACCACTCGCGAATCATTCGTAGGTAGAGCTACAACCTCTACCCATTTGGATACGTAATCAACAGCTAGGAAGATATATAAATTCCCATTGGGTGGTACAAAATGACCCATAAAATCAATACCCCATACATCAAATATCTCTACCTCAAGAATGTTATTACGTGGTATTTCATCCCTCTTAGATATATTCCCAGTGAATTGATATATGTTACACTTCTTTACATATTCATGACAATCTTTATGTAACGTAGGCTAATAAAAACCAGATTGAAGTACCTTAGCAGCTGTGCGATCACCTTTAAAATGTCCTCCATAGGGTGAATCGTGACAACCTGCAATAACTCCATAAATCTCATTCTCAGGTATGCATCTTCTTACCATTTTATCACCACACACTTTGTAGAGAAAAGGGTCCTCCCAAAAGAACTGTTTAGCACGTATACTTAACCTCTTCTTGTCTTGTGAAGTAGATCCTTCAGGAATAGATACACTTACCACAAGATTTGCAATATCAGCATACCATGGTGAACCATTAAAGATAGCAAATAAACTTTCATCTGGGAATTCTTCGCGAGCTAACTCTGGACTAGTGTTTGATTCAGAACCTTCAAGACGAGACAAATGATCAGCAACCTGATTCTCACAACCCTTTCGATCTCGAATCTCTAAATCAAACTCTTGAAGCAGTAAAACCCATTTCATTAACCTTAACTTAGCATCTTTCTTCTCCATAAGATACTTTATAGCGGAATGGTCGGTAAATACAACAATTTTCGCTCCCAGAAGATAGGAGCGAAACTTGTCAAAAGCATAAAGTACCGCTAAAAGTTCCTTCTTAGTCACTGTATAATTAACTTGAGCGCTAGTGAATGTCTTACTCGCATAATAAATAGAGTGAAATACCTTGTTCTTCCTTTGACCCAACACATCACCCATAGCTAAATCACTCGCATCACACATAACTTCAAAAGGAATTTTCCAATTATGAGGTAGCACAATTGGTGCAGTAATAAGCTTCTCCTTCAACTCTTGAAATGCTTTCATGCAAGCTTCATCGAAAAGGAATTTGGTGTCCTTTTCGAGTAAGTTACACAAAGGCTTTGTAATCTTTGAAAAATTCTTAATAAAACGACGATAGAATCCAGCATGGCCTAGAAAACTTCTTACCCCTTTTACAGAAATGGGAGGGAGAAGAGTTTTTATTACCTCAATCTTTGCGCGATCAACTTCCAACCTTGCACTTGAAACTTTGGGACCCAAAACTATTCCTTCTCGAACCATAAAATGACACTTTTCTCAATTCAACACCAAATCTGTTTCCTTGCATCTGATTAACACCTTCTCCAAATTCTGTAAACACTCGTCAAAGTTATCACCAAATACGGAAAAGTCATCCATAAATAACTCGAGGAAATTTTCTATCATATCCCAGAAAATAGCCATCATACATCTCTGAAAGGTAGCGGGTGCGTTACATAACCCAAAAGGCATCCTCCGATAGGCAAAGGTGCCAAAAGGGCATGTAAATGTGGTTTTGTGTTGATCAGCTAGATCTATGTAAATCTGATTATACCCCGAATAACTATCCAAGAAACAGTAATATTCCCTACCAGCCAATTTGTCTAACATCTGATCAATGAAGGGAAAGGAAAATGGTCTTTTCTGGTTGCCTTGTTCAACTTGCGGTAATCCATTCAAACCCTCCAACCAACAACTGTTCTCGTGGAGATGGCTTCATTCTGATCATTGAGGATGGTAGTCATTCCTCCTTTCTTTGGTACGCACTGAACTGGACTAACCCATTCACTACTAGTTATGGGAAAGATGATTCCCGCGTCTAGTAGCTTAATCACTTCTTTCTTCACTACTTCCTTCATTGCTGGCATTAATCTCCTTTGACCTTCAACTGAACGTGCACTATCATCTTCAAGAATAATTTTATGTTGACAATAGGATGGACTAATGCCTTTGATATCAACAATGGTCCAACCTATCGCCTCTTTGTTTGCCCTTAGTACACGTAGCAGTTATCTTCTTGGAAACCTGTTAAATTTGCTGAAACAATAACAGGTAAAGTATTATTAGTACCCAAATACGCATACCTCAAGTGCGCTGGCAATGGTTTTTCTTCTAACTTCGGAGGAGATTCAATGGATGGTTTATTTTTAATGACCATCTCCCCCGGTTCTCTCACAGGTTCATAGGCAGGACGCCTATATTCTGGGTTTCCCGAATTTAGAACTGCCACTATTTTGGCAAGCTCTTCCATCATCTCAGGTAAGTTTAGTGTCAAAGCGGCCTGCAAGATATAATCATAATCAAAACAATCAAATACCTCTTGCGTGGCATGTTCAGCTACATCCATTAGAAAGCAATCTCCTGGAACATCTGGAAATTTCATAGCTCTGAACACATTAAACTTCACCTCCTCGTCTTCGATTCTCATGGTTAGTTCTCCGTTTTCTACATCGATCAAAGTACGCCCCATGGCTAGGAATGGTCGTCCCAAAATAATGGGGACATTCCTATCCGCGTCGTATTCAAGAATAACAAAATCAACGGGTAAAACTAAAGTATATGCCTTAACGAGGACATCTTCGATTCGTCCCTCCGGATGAAGAGGGATCTATCGGCCATTTGCAAGACCATAGAAGTGGGTCTCAAATCTCCTATTCTCAGCTTATCAAAGATCGATTTGGGCATAACATTAATACTTGCACCCAAATCGCATAATGCTTTACCTTGCCAATCCTTACCAATCGATATCGGAATTGTGAAACTCCTAGGGTCAAGCAACTTAGGTGGCAATCTACTTTGGCAGATAGCGCTGCACTCTTCGGGTAAACCAATCATCTCATTATCACAATACGGCCTTTTGTTGGTTAGGGCTCTCTTCAAAAACTTTACGTATTTCGGTATATCTTTAATAGCTTCAAGTAACGGAATATTTATGTTGAGACCCCTTACCCTATTGATGAATCTCTGATCTTCGGCCATATCTCCCTTTTTCTGAACTCTCGAAGGGAAAGGCGGAGGAGGACGGTTCTCCACAATATCTGGAATTTTCTCCACCTCTATTACTTCAGGTTCACTTTCTTTTTCTACCTCCTCCACTACTGCTTTTTCTTTATTTATCACTTCTTTTTCTTTCATGACTGGAAATGGGGGTGGAGGAAGTTTCTTACCACTTCTCAACGCTATAGCATTACAATCTTCGGCTTGTTTTGGGGCTTCTGTATCACTAGGAAGTCTTCCTTGTGGACGCTGATTTAATTGTTTTGACATTTGATCTACTTGAGTCCCCAACAATTTTAATGCAGCTTCATAGGTTTGTTGAGTCTGAATAGTTTGTGCATGCATTGCCATTAATTTGTCTACTGTTAACCGAAGATCTTCAGTTCCTTCTTGAGGTTGAGAGGGCAAGACTTTTTGATTCATTGTATCATTGTAACTATTTTGAGGAGGTTGCCTTTGAGCATGATTTCCGTAATTCTGTCCTCCCTGATAGTTATTTTATGGTCTAGGTTGATAAGTGTTACCTTGGGGACGCGGTTGATATGTGTAGGTAGGATTAGCTGCCCCATTAGGATTTGAGTATTGGAAACCCGGATGGTTTCTGTTGGGCTGATATCCATTAACATTCGAATTGAAATTTCCCCTATTAGAAACGAACATCACGGCTTCGGTATTATACTCACAATGTTGCCAATCGTGGTCTTGAACACCACAATTCAAACACCCATACACTTCTTGCGTAACATTCACTTCAACCCTTTTACTTGAAAAACCTTCTTTCACGGCTAGCGTGAGTTGTTTCAATTGTTGTTCTAACGTGGTTTGTATTTTGTTTTCTAAGGCGATGAACTTCTCTTCTATGTTGACATTACTAACTCACCCTTTAGCTGGTGTTCTCACGGTATTTCACCCCACTTCATTATCGACTGTTCTATCCAAAATGATTCTTGCGTGAACGGGTTGAACTCATAAGAACGCACCATCACATAACAAATCTAAAAATTTTCGTGAGCTCCCATCAAGACCGTTATAGAAATTTTTTAATTGATGTTGATCTAAAAGGCTATGATTGGGAACTCTTCGTAAACAATTCTGAAATCTTGACCAACTTCTACCCAACGCTTCATCATATTCTTGTCGGAAATGTGTTAACTCGAGTTGAGCATCTAACCTCATGTTGGACGGATAATACCTATCGAAAAACGCAGCCTGTAACTGTTCCCAATTAGTAATCTTTCCCGGATCTTGTGAATCATGCCAATCACTCGCTCTATCTATCAAGAAAAATCTGAATGTAGCAAAATACATTTGCTCTTTTGTTACTCCTTGAGTGATGTACGAATCGCAGATTTGCATAAACTTTTGTACTGCGCGAATTGGATCTTCTCCGGGCTTGCCACGAAAAATTTCCGAAATTCTGAAACTGAGCTAACATACACGAATTCGGACAAAATCTCGGAACATTAATATTAGCTGATCCAATCCCAAGAGGAGGAGCAAGGAATGGTTCTTGTGCTGGACCGGTAAGGAACCATGGTTCGGCTACTTGGATTTGAACTGGAGGATTAGGAACAACTAGTGGCGCTATTGGTTGGCCATTTGCGTCTAGCTGAACTCCTTGTCCATTATTGTTTTGAATGTTAAGATTTTCCATTTCGTTTGCTAGTTTTTCTTCTTTTAGTGCTTCTTGTTCTTTCCTTCTCTTTTTAGCAAGTCTGACTAATGATTCCGGATTATCAAGGATCGGAGGTAATGTCTCAAGATCCTTAAAGAGTCTCCTTCGCATACACCAAACCTAAAAACCTGAAAAGATGAACAAACAAAGCGTAAAACTGAAATATAAAAATGCAACTAACACTAAAGGATAAACACCGGGGTCACACGCTACCGTCCCCGGCAGCGGCGCCAAAAACTTGGTGGTCCTTAATGTGTTCTAAAATAAATGCAATAAGTAAAGAGAACCACAACCGCAAGTATACGGTTGTCCCAAGTAATAATAGTGATAAACAGATTCGTTCAGGGACAGATTGGTTGACTCTAATGCTTTTCAGATAGTGATTAATTGCACGTAAAGCAAGTAAATTATTTTAAGAGTGGTTGTTTGTTTTTCTAATAACTAATACAAATAATTAAAAGACTAAATTAATGCAAATATAAAGCTAGACGCAAGTAAAAATAGTTGGACTCAAGATATGAGAGGTAATACTCGAGTAACGCTAGGGTCTCACCTAAATCTAACCATTCCATGTATTGTTTAAGGGACGAATTAGATAATTAATATTGGTCGGGATTCAATTATCTCCTTACCCCCGTCAGGGTGGACTAAGGAGCTCTTCTTAGGTGCTACAAACCCCGTCAGGGTGAATATAGTCCACCTTCGAATGATTAAAACCTAACTACCCAATTGGCCGTAGGATTAATTAAGCCTGTCAAGGTCAAATAATTTTATCCTACATTCGTTAATTAGTTTCGTACCTAGACCCCCCGTCAAGGTGATCCAATTGCCACTAATTGGAATAGCCTAAGTACTGATTCGTAAAATTGATTCATGACTTAAATAATAGTCAATAGGTGTAAATTAAAGAAAAATATTAAATACCTCGTTTTAAATTAAAATAATCCCAAATTCAAAGACATAGAATGGAAAAGATTGGGGTTCAACCCAATACACATTCTCAAGTACTTAATGAAATTAGCTCATAATCGTAAAAACTAAGAAATTAAATTGAAAGGAATTCATAATTGTTTTACAGAAATGAAAATAAGAAACCTAATTAGGAAGATGATTCGGCTACATAGTGGAGATATAGACAATCTCCAGCTCCAAGCTTCTCCTTTTCCTTGCTTCTGCTTCTTTTCTTCTTGTCTGACTTTGTGAATAATAGATTGTGTGAAAAATAGAAGTATAAAGCCCTATTTATACTTATAAAAATCGGACTTGGACCTTAGCTAATGTGTTGGCATATAGCCTCCCTTAATAGGTTGTTTTAATATGACAAATCCTCTTATGATTAGTGTGCTAATTACTCTTATTTTATACATCCTTACTTGCACTATTATTCATCAAAAACACTTTGCATATCATTCTTATTATATCTCATTACATTACTTTTATTCATATCTTTATATACCTTGAGATATAGCCTTAATGATCAAATGCGATGTTTTAAAGAATGATGTTATCTACAACTTTCGTGAAGAAGATTTATTAATCCGAGCATCAAAGCAAAGGTCAAATCTATCAAAGATGTTTGGTGCGGTACACCGGACCAATGGCGCGGTACACCGGACCAAGAATGCGGACTAGGGCACGGTGCATGGCTAGCCCGTCAGTTAGATAGAATATTAAGACGAGGAGAATTGCGGTGCACCGGACGATTCCTGCGGTACACCGCGAAGAAGGTTTTTCTGCACAAAGTTAAGTCATAAGAAATATATCCGTTGGGAGATTAATAGATCCGTTGGACTTAAGCATTATGACCGTTGGAAGCTATTTTCTGCTATAAATTGAAGCTCTTTGAAGGCTACAATCACACCAACTAATTACAAACATTAAGGGGCTTAATTGTTATCATTCAAGAAGGTGTCAAGAGATATACATTGTCAAAATCAATCTTAGTGAGCTTATTAGTCCTATCCAACTCATCCAAGGAGTTAATCAAATAAGCCACAAAGTTTTATCTACTCAAGAGGAGTTTACAAGCTTATAGTTATATCCACTCTTTAGGAGATTATGTAGCAAAGTAGTTTCACCCCTTAAAACACTTTGTCTCTATCCTCTTAAGTCTAGGTCTTGTAATAGGTAGATTAAGAGAGAATTCAAGTATAGGGAGTATACTTGGTGTCCTTGTGTTGTGATTACACAAGTGTTTGTCCTTCGTGTTATCGAAGAGGTTGTAAGGGTTATTGTGTTCTCGACCCGGTTAAGAGAGACACGGGAGCTTAGTGAAAAGCTTGAAATCCCAAGGAGGCTTCCTTAGGTAGTGGATGTAGGGAAACCGAACCACTATAAATCGCGTGTATCTTTCTATCCCTACTCTATTTACTTTCCGCACTTTATATGTTTGATAATATGCTAGCATGAATATTGTGATAATTGATTATCTAGTTTATCTAACATATAGTCTTCTAGAGTAGTAAGAGATTAGATTGTCGATTTACTTGTCTAACTTATATATTAAACCTTTATCTTATCCTTTGCATGATCCTATAAGTGTTTGATATATTTAGTTGACTTAGAAGTTTTCTCTTAAACTTATAATTGACCAAAAGATTTTTAATTAGGCATTAATCTTATTAGTAATCCTATTCACCCCCCCTCTAGGACTTTCATAATGTTTAAATGAAATAATAAAGGCCCAAGTCCATTATCTTAGCCCAAATTTTCTTTGAGCACTTCTATCGTTGCCTCATATCCTTTACGCACCTCATATGGATCAACGTTGGGTGCGACACCCGCTTCGCCGAACCTGAATACATCTTCTTCATATGGCGTCCGGGCGAACATCATTCGCTCTTCTTTAGTCATCTCCAGCTCACATTGTCGCACCTGCATATACGCATAAGGACAATAGGTTACTTAATATCTTGTTAAATGGAGACGGTTAAAGATCATACCAGTGATGGTTTTAGATACTGCAAAACCATCTCAAAATCAATTGGTGGGTTTGAGTGAATCTAGTGGAACAAACGCGACACTGTAGTTGCATCGGATGGTTCCTTCCCCGAATTCGATACATGCTTATAGAACCATGCCTGCCAACCAAACACACATTAGTCGCATTCGACCACATAGCATAACTTACCATATACGTATGCTAAATTACCACTAGCATTATGCAGCAACTTTCCTCTAGTCCACCAACACCATTCATTATATTGTCCGATATGTGTTGAGTCCAGTTATACGTCTTCAACTTTCCCAGATTTTCCGAGATTGTCACATGCCACTATGTTAGTCTTGCTGACGAGGATGGGTAGATTATAGTTGACATAGCAAGCATGTTCATGCATTTGGCAAACGTTTTACGGTTTTCTACTGTTCTCGTCTTTATAGCCATTGCTATTATGACCTTTACATCCTTCATAGGCAATCTTCCGGTTGTCCTAACAGGAACATATTGTTGGAACCATGTTGATGGTATGTTAGAACTGTTGTCCGGATGACTCAGAACTTTTTCTCGACCACCTTCGACTCCCAAGATAAGTCTTGCATCATTCGCGGTCACCCGTTTCGATACCCCTCTGATGAAGAAATCCTCACACACCACCCGATACATACCTATAATATCACTTATTAGATGTTCATGCTTGGGAACTCGACCCTCACAACTCAGCCGGTGCAGGCCTACAAATAGCTTGTGGAAGGGCGAATACTCTAGTGCGTATATATAACTCTTTGTTACCATGTTCTCCTTGAAAACAGTGTAAATTGTTTGCAACGTGCGTCGATACTCCAATGCCATCATGCAGTTATCCAACTCACTAACCTGCCTCATGTGACACAATACAACAAACTTCAATTAGTACCCTCGCACATAACATACATAGTTTGGTCCGGACCCAGGGTGAGGGCCGCTGGTTTCCTACATGCAGCTTGTTCTTCACGCATGGGTTCGTACCCATACTGGGTTGTTTTGTCATCTATCTTAATATTCATTACCCAGTTTGGGGTTGTACCCATGATGTACTTTAGTGTATGTGACATTGATTACAACATGTTATTGTATATATACTACATCATACATAACATACATGGGGATGGAACTATGGAGCACACATTCATGGATGAAATTGTTAACAAAAAAGAACATATTACATATTATGGGGTTGTACCATATCGCTAACCACACGTTCTCCATGTCTACAGATTCAAAACACATGCACGCGACCATGCAAAACAAAACAAAAATGCAAAACTAGCTTTAAGCAGACATCATCAACAACATTGGTTTAGCCATGCATACATTTAGCAAGAAATGCACGAAAAATATGAACATCAAACATACCTCTCTGTTGATGGCATGCTCTATTTCTTGCAATCCCTCCCAATTATTGGATCTGTTGGTGTTCTCTGGTGACCCTCATGATCCTGCAACATTAATCACAATGCTTTAAATAGTTCCTACAGCTAACTACCACCCCGTAACTAACTACCCAATTCACACCATATAAAATCAACCAATGTAATGGGATCGGACCCATATATTATTGGGGTCGTACACATAACGTACATTATGATACAGTTCACAAGGATCAGTGGGGTTGTGCCTATCTACACGACATACAAATGTCTATTTTTACAGCTATTACAATATAGGTCTGGACCCAGTATATTTAACCACCTTCAACAACCAACCATATAATGTATTTTACCCTTATAGGTTCGTACCCAATCAGTTTTTTAGTATAATACACACGCAAAACACGTAATACACAATCCATAATATACATTACAGCCGATTACACCCATACATGCACCTATTTCTATAATATCACGTATTTCACCCCTACTAGGTCTGTACCCAATCAGATGGGTTAGCTCAACTGGCCAGAGCCTTGCTATTTCTTCAGCACTTAAAGGGAAGGTCTATGGTTCGAATCCCCTCCCTAACGGGTGTAAAGTGAGAAATACAAGGCTCGAACCCCTCCCTGAACATGGGTCACCTAGTTCTGATTTACCATGAGAATATATATGGGGAGGCATGTATATCTCCGTGGGATTAGTCGGGTGCGCGCAAGTAAGCCCGGAACCCATGTAACCAAAAAAAAAAAACACACACACATAAAAGCAACGAAGAGCCGCTGCTGAGCGGGAGAAGAAGATCGACGGCGAAATCGACAGTCAACGGAAAACGGCGAATATCAATTACTCAAACCAATAACGAGTGTAGGAGATCAACAACAAAGAAAATTCACCTTACAAAATCATATAAAACACATATGTAAGTCACTAAAACCCAATTTTATGGTTTTTCTAAGATTTTTTAGAGTGGTTTTTTATTCGGAAGTGTTTACTGTGTGATTTTGTATGATTTTTTTACTGATTTATGTTTGATTAAGGAAAATAGTGATAGTAAATAACGATTTTAATAGATTTTAGGGTTTATAATAGGATTTTATGATGAATGTTCGAATATTGTGATTAATATGAACGAAAATTGGATTAGTGTGATTAAAAATGATTAGTCTGTAACATAGGGACCTATATTGTAATTTTTTCAATTTTTTGATGTATTACTGTAAAATATTGGTAAACAAGGACTTATATTGAATTTTTTGGTAAATACAGTGCAAATGATCGACAAGCTGTGTAATTTAGGGACCTTACAATGTAATTAATACAAAATATAGAGACTTATAACTGTAAAACTGCGTGTTCAGTAGAATTCACTGAATTAAACAGTGAATTTCATGTTTGGAGAAGTGAATTTTATATGATAATGTCAGTTCAGACTACTAATATGTTCTTGTGGTTGGAATATGTGTAAATACAGGTAAATATGCCTCCAAGAAGAAGATTGACTGATGAATAAGAAGATAATTAGATACAAGCACCAAAAAGGAAGTTTAAAGAAACGTATAAAATGAGTATGACTGGACTAGAGACAATAATAAGTCACGAGAAATTTACAAAGAACAAAGAATCAGTTATGAAGAAGAAAAATGAAGAATGTGTGGTGGTCCCTTGTGTGTTCTAAAAATAATGCAATAAGGAAAAGAGAACCACAACTGCAAGTGTACAGTTGTCCCAAGTAATATATGTGATAAACAGATTCCTTCTCAGGGACAGATTGGTTGACTCTTCTAATGCTTATCAAATAGTGAATAATTGCACGGTAAAACAAGTAAATAGTTTTAAGAATGTTTGTTTGTTTTTTCTATAACTAAGACAATTAATTAAAAGACTAAAGTAATGTAAATATTAAGCTAGATGCGAGAAAATAAAATAGTTAGACACAAGGTATGAAAGGTAGTTTTTGAGCAACGCTAGGATTTCACCTAAATCTATTCATTCCATGTATTGTTTAAGTGACAAATTGGTAATTACTAGTCGTCGGGATTCGATATTCTCCTTACCCCCGTCAGGGTGGACTAAGGAGTTATTCTTAGGTGCTACAAACCCCGTCAGGGTGAATATAGTCCACCTTCGAATGACAAAGTCCTAATTACCCAATTGGACATAGGATTGATTAAGCCTGTCAAGTCAAATAATTTCTATCCTACATTCCTTAATTATTTCCGTACCTAGACCCCTCGTCAAGGTGATCCATATGCCACTATATGGAATAGCCTAGATACTAAAGCCTATTGTTGATTAATTACTTCAATAATAGTTGATAAATGCAAATTAAGAAAAAATACTAATTACCCAATTCGATTTCAATTATAATAATCTCAAAACCAAAAACATGAAATGAAATAAATTGGGGCTTAACCCATTAATGCGTTCTCAAGTACTAATTGAATTTAGCTCATAATTGCAGAAACTAAGAAAATAAAAGTAAAAGAATTCATGTTTACAAATTACAGAAATAAAAGATAGAACCTAATTAGGAATTGGGTTTGGCTGTGATTTGGAGAAGATGACTTTCTCCAGTTCTTAGCTTTCTCTTTTTCCTTGCTTCTAATTTTTTTCTCTGGACACTCTCTTCTGATGATGATTTAATTTGAAGAATAAAATGAGAGGTGCTGAATAATGAGGTCTAAAGGCCTATTTATAGTGCTAAAATCGGTTTAGGGCCTTTACTTAGGTTAATTAGTCAAATATTAAAAAGCCCAAGTCCATAATTTAAGTCCAAATCCCGTAACTGTTGTACACCCTTCACTAAAACGGGTGTAACTTTCTCAATATAACTCTAATTGACTCATTCAACTTGCTAATTCTTCGTAACTCTATAATGAATCTAATATCTTCACAACTCAGCTGCTGAATCCTCGTCTAAATGGCTCAGAATCAGCAATCTTCAGCAGCCTTCCAGATTTACAGTTTCCTAAATCAACTCTTCGGAATATTTCTTCACGCCTTTGACTTCTTTACACGATCTATGACTTTAATCCACGATTCCCCTCCTTGCTAGTATTCCAAACCTACAAACGTTTCACTAAAAACAAACCATATTATACGCAAAATCTTAATAAATCCCTAATTTCCAAGGAGTAAAATTGAAATATAGCAAATAGTCATTAAAAGTCTATCATATTAGTTCATAATTCACCTAATTTGATGTCTCCTAAGCATATAAATATAGAAAAAAAAGGGAGACATCAATGTGTTGACGTTTTTATTATTATGTTGAAGTATTTCATATTTAATTGTGCATATTTAGGAATGTTTTCGATTGTAATGTTTAAAATGACTTGTTAGTATTTTAAGTATTATGAAGGATTTGACTAGTAATGGAATTTGTATGATTTATAATGATTTTTGGTAGAAACTATGTATTAAGAAAAAACAACAATATTATGTATATTGATTTAACCATTCACTATCAAACAAAAAGGTTTTGATACCAAACTGCAACATGGTTTTCTTCTAACAAACATATCAAAAACAATTGGCACCGTTGTGTAGGTAGTATTTCTTATACATTCAAAGTTTAAGTGAAGAGTAAAGGTCAACAAAATATCTAAAAGCAGTCAAAACCAACACAGAATTTCATGTTTGAAATATGAAAATCCATGTTTAGAACATTGAATTTCATATTTGAAACATGAAATTCCATGTATAGAACATGATATTCCATAAAGAGACTTAAGCTACTCGACTCGAAACCTATACTAAAAGACAATAATACTAAAAGACAATAATACTAAAAGAATGAACAACACAATATAAAAACAAAAAGGATCCAATGCTTAACAATAGAAATGTAAAAAGTATTAAACTCGTGAATATTAAACAACCATAAAAAAAAATAGAATGATCGTAAAAAAGAAAATCATAAAACAGCTTGACAAGTCTTCTGGATCATCTGTGACGTAAATATCCATACGCTGCAAAGTTGACTCATTAACTAGAAACGCATGTTCGAGAAGTCTTCTTCGTTGTTCAACACACAGTTAACGTCATCTCTGACTGAATACACTAAATGCGTGGAGTTTAAGAGAAAGGAAGGCCATTTAGACATCACGTAATCGATAACAGAATCGAAGCTCGGGTAAAGATTAAACGAACGCATAGATAGTTGAGAACCGAACCTAACGACAGCCATAACCATCTGTAGAATACAAGGAATAACATAAGTAGTAGTATATGATCACATACACAATCAACAAGGTGGAAAGGGGAAAAGTTGTTAAGAAACACAGAATTTCATGTTTTAAACATGAAAAATCCATGTTTAAAACATGAAAATCTGCGACTGCACAATTTGATGTAGAGCATAACAGCTGAAAACAACCTTTACTTAAATCAAAACAACTTAAACACGAAATTCATCAACACTGAAGCAACATATCAAAAAAATGAAGAATATATTACACATATATACAAAAAATGCAGAAAAACATAATAAAAAACACTAAAAAATGCATAAGCTGTTAAAATCAAACAAAAAAAGGAAGAAAAACACAAATATATTAAAACATAACCTGTAAAAGAACAAATTCAGTAAGTAATCAAACGAAATTCATTAAAAAGTGAAAAACCCTTGAAAAATAGAGAAATTGGATGAAATTGAGAAATAAGAAGATGCTTGAATCAAAATGCACTAATAATCATCAATACATACACGCGAGCTAGATACTAAATGGATTTGTAACCCTAAAACAAACCTGCAATAAAAAATCGAGCAAATGAAATAAAACTTAAAATAAAAAAAAACAGAGGAGATTATTGATGAAATTTCTTTGTGAATTGAATAGAGGCAAGCTAGAAGCGAGTAGACTTTGTGTTGAGTAGAAGAGAAGGATAGAGAGACATATTCTTCAAGCTTGTGCGCGACAAAGAAGAAGAGAGAGAGAGAGAGAGAGAGAGAGAGAGAGAGAGAGAGAGAGAGAGAGAGAGAGAGAGAGAGAGAGAGAGAGAGAGAGAGAGAGAGAGAGAGAGAGAGAGAGAGAGAGAGAGAGAGAGAGAGAGAGAGAGAGAGAGAGAGAGAGAGAGAGAGAGAGAGAGAGAGCAGAATTATGGGAAGAGAGAGAGCTAGCTAAAATTATGGGAGTTATTTGGATACTTGTTAAATAAGATGGTATATGGTGGGGGGCAAAGGTGTGATAAAAATAGATAAATAAATATAAGAATAAAGAGCACACACCCTTGACAACCACGAAACTCACTAACAAGTATCACAGATCGTTTGCAAGTTTTAATGATGAGTCAAGTTCGTTTGCAGGGATTTAATTCGTTAGATCTACTTGTATTAAATAAGCGTAGATGAACTTAGATGTTTATATAAAAGAGAATAAGATGAACAATTATCTGATATGAATTAACAAATAAGAATGCAGATAAATAAATATGAATGTAAGACAAATAAAATAAGGTTACTAATATGAGTCTATCTTACTAAGTTGTTATTCTAGTCTTATGGTGAATTGAGCATTATATATTAACCGGGGTTCTAAATTCTACCTAACCCCCGTCAGGGTGGACTTAGGAGTAACCTCTTTACTACCGGGGAACCCTGAGTAATGATTGGTGATTAAATAAAATCTTTATGGCTATCTAGTTAGGCAAACCCGTTAGGATCACTACT
This sequence comes from Nemophila menziesii, assembly GCA_029959085.1. NCBI lineage: Eukaryota > Viridiplantae > Streptophyta > Magnoliopsida > Boraginales > Hydrophyllaceae > Nemophila > Nemophila menziesii. The sequence continues at coordinate 4,251,895 of JARWIR010000004.1, forward strand.
AGACGATTATGTAGTGTTGTCAATAATTGAATCCCCCTTCTGGGTGTTATCTGATTTACTAAGAATAGTCCTAAGATTGGCCAAATCTAGGGCTGGAAACAATAAGTCAAAGCACACAATACAAATATACGCCAAGCTCAAATCAGTTAAAATAACAAATAGTATTATGAAATATAAGACAAAATAATAACCCAACAATTAATAGTAAAACTTACAGAATAAAAGCTTAAAAGTATGGTAAATATATAGCTAAATATCCTAAATATAGAGAAGGAGAGATGTAGAAGAGGAGTTTGTCATTCTCCAACTTCTTGCTTCTTGTCTTCCTCTACAAGTCAGCTTGCTTCTTGGATGAATAGCTTGATACTAAGGATGAATATTTAATTAAAGGACTAAGCTAATATTTAAAACTGAGAAAATACAAGCAAAGACTAAGCCTATACTTGGCACTGAGCAAGGACATGTTTACAATGGTTTAAGGGTGTATTTATAGGTGTTTAGGAAGACCTAATTCATTTTCTTGCAGTGGAAGACAAGTAACTTGGACTCCAAGCCCAACTCAAATTCGTAACCCTAAAATATTGAAAAGTTAATAATCTGCCTCTATTTTGTTTTGGCCATACCTTCTTCAATACTTATCTGTTTGATGCGTTCCATATGTCAAAACTGATCGTCTCGGAAATCTCTATAACTTTGATTCACACCATTCTTCTAAATTCCTAGCCGTCTTGAGTTATGATCACTTCTAAATCGTAGGTGCTGGAATTCAGATTTATTTGGCAACTTTATCTTTCCATATCTTATCTTTTCTTTCCTTATCTTCAATTTCCATGCATATCTTCTTTCCTTTATCTCTTAGACTTCATTTGGTATCAAATTAATTACTATATATCTTTAAAGCTTCACACTAACTAAAAAAATTAAACCTAATAGGCTCAAAAAATAATAAATCATTAAATCAAGACAAGAAATAGGAAAGTGCAACAATACATGAGAAACCCGACTACTAGACTTCCTAAAACACTAAAAATGATGTCTCCAACTAAGATTAAATCATCACAAATGGGGAGACATCAGTATATGGGGTAAATTAGGAAACAAAAATAGAATGAGGATGTTTTTTACAAATAATTGATTACGAGAATATTTATGTATAAAAAAAAGTTAGAGGCTTAAAAAAATTATTAGGAAGCTTAATGAGAATGCTTTGAGAAATAACCCCTTATTTCAATTATATTATAATTATATTTCATATATATTATTTATTTATCATTATATTTTTACCTAACATAAATAATAATAAGAAGAAGAAGAATATTATTATTATAATATTAATATCATTTTTATGTATATTTAAATTAAAATATTTAATTTTTATTTTTATATATATATATATATATATATATATTTATGGACATAAATTTTATTTACTTAATATTTAAAATTATTATAGAATAATAAAAATATATATTTGATAAATAATATGTATAATTTTTACTAATAAAATTTAAGGAAAAAAGGTTGATATAATATCAACCTTATCTCCTCATTTTTATGATTTTTTCAGAATTTTTAGATTTATATTTATGTTTAATACTTTCAGTGTATATTTTATATTCATTTATATTGGAAAAAAAGTGTTTACATATGAACAATCCCACAATGATTAAAAATTGTAGAACAATCTTGTAGTATGAAGGGTGATCAATGAGAATAGTATACATGAGAGTGAGTTGTGTAGGTCCCAACATCTACTCACACAAGGTATGGAGGCGATGTCAAGTTGCTTCAAAATGGTAATGATAAAAGTAGGTATGACTCATGTAAGGCTATCGACCTTCAAAGTAGAAAGGTAGTAGCACCACCACCGATGGTGTCCAGTGAAGCAGAGATTATTAGAGAGAAAGAACCTCTCAAGACAAATCTTGATGAGGTAATAGTCGAAGGTTGGGGTGAAGAGGTAGAAGACAAAGTGTCTGAGAAGCCAGTGGAAAATTTACAAATGTAAGATAAGTCGAGGGTGGAACCACCACCACAATAAAGTCGTCCACCATCACCGTTCCCATCAAGGGCCACCAAGAAAAACGATGACTTCGAGTACAGGAGATTCATTGAGATGTAGAGTTTACTCAAGATCAACATTCCCCTACTCAAAGCCATCAAGCATATGCCCAAATACTTGAGATTCTTCAAGGAGACACTCTCCGAAGAGAGTAAATTTGCAGATTTTGAGACGATGGCATTAATTGAGGAGATATCCACCAAGTTACAATGAAAGTTATAATCAAAGCTCAATGATCTGGGGGCTTTAACCTTCCTGCTGAGATCGGTGGTACATTTTATGACAAAGCAGCGTGTGATTTGCGATCCAGTGTAAATATCATGCCTAAGAGTATATTCAATGAGTTGGGTGTTCGAGAAGCAAAGCTAACCTTTGTCATATTATAAATGGCGGACCGTTCATTGGCATGCCCGTGAGGAGTGATCGAAGATATCTTGGTGCAAGTAGGTAACCTTATTATACATACAGTCTTCATTATACTTGATTATGATGTAGATAAAAAATGTCCCTCCTATACTGGGGCATCATTCTTGGTAAACTGGGTGCATAATGACCAATGTATACGAAGGATCAGTGACCTTGAGCATTGAAGACTAATCCCAAACGTTCTACATTTTTGGGGAAACATGAATAGAAGAAATATACAAAATGTTTCAATATCCAAAGTGTAGCCAAAGGCGTAATTGCGAAGATCACAAGAGAAACTGAGAGGAAGAAAGAAGATGATGAGTTTAGGGTTGGTGATAAAGTAGTTCTGAAAGCTCCCATTCCCAATATGAAACTTCAGAACTACAAACCTATATGAATCGGGCCATTAACTATCATTCGAATCATCTCAGACACGATAATCGAAGTACGAGTCAATAAAATGTGAAAATTGTGATTGGTTGATCTTGAACCTCACACAATACTAGGGAGGTTACATCAAGAAGAAAAACTAAGGTAAACACGTCGAAGTTAACTACGTTAAACAAAAGTGCTGGTGGAAGACAACCCACATATTTACTTGCTTTCTTGTATTTCCTATTAAGTTGGTATATATTTAAATTTATTAGTATATATTACGCATAACGTGAAGGATAGTACAACTTTTATAATGCGCAGGTCCGTGTTCGTAAGGTTCGAAGTAAAAAAAACTGAGGATAAACAAAAAAAGTCAAATTTTGGGATGTTTAGAACCTCCGTTGGAAAATCCAAGAGTATGGATGTGTTTGAAATGCAAATTCGAGTAAAAAAGAGAGAAGTTCGACGAATTTTGATAACTTTTGGGATTTATTCAAAATAGAAGAAGTATAAACAGTGAATTCGGTAAAGATCAGGGCCTCCTTTGGAAAATCCGAGAGCACGGGTGGGTCCGGACCCTAATTTTGAGTCAAAGGAAGTAAATTTTGGAATATTATGATTAGTTCATGATTTTTTTAAAAGGGATGGCCACCAGGTGTTTGAAACAATGCCCATCATAGTCACACAACGTAGCATAGGCACGCCTAGAGGTGAGCATGGTTCGGTTAGTATCGGTTTTTGGCTAAAACCTGAACCGAACCAAATATATCGGTTTTTTATAATTTAAAAACCAAACGGTTTGTATTTGGTTCCACATTTGGTTTTTAGTTCCGAATTGGTTCGGTTTTGGTTTGCTTCTAATTCGTATGCTTGGTCAATAACACTTGTCAACCCATTTCTTGAAATACACCGTCCAGTATCGACTAATATTCTAATACAATTATACTACTATTACATGTATACGGTGGGCTATTAATATATCAAGTAAATAAAACGTATAACCTAACAACAATTATCTTAATTTAAAATACTACCTAGATTTATAAAATAAAAATTATTACTTCCTAGATTATAAAAATAATGATTAATAAAATCTATCAAGTAATGTATACTAATAATGTTAAGTGGTATAAAAATTCTCACTAATAATACCATGGAATAGTAAAACTAAAATTTCATGTAGATGATACATTATCACCAAGAAAATTCCACATACTTCTTGTATAAAAGACCCACATACACTATTTTTTTCCTTAGTCGGTTCTTTTTTTTCGGTTTTCTGTATCAGTTTTGTGTAGTGAATCAAACTGAAACAAAAAATTTTGGATCTTAAAACTTGAAACCGAACCATTTGGTTTTTCAATTATTGGTTTTTTCGGTTTGTTTTTTTGGTTCGTTTTTTTCCGATTTTTTGGTTTAGTTTGGTTTTTTGGTTCTCATTTGCTCGCCCCTAGGCGTGCCCCATCGAATAAAAACCTGACAGTTAAAGGTACGACCTATACGAGGAAATTCACGACTTTGATTCAAGCCAAATCGCCAATACGAGTTAAGGCATGACTCGACTTGAAGAAATGATCCAGTAGCAACTCACAAAAGCCATAGTCGCACCCCAAGCTGCTGCGAAGGTCTGCACACAAACTGCTCGGTGTAAATTCCTCAGTGTAGCTCGAGAAATGATACAAAAAAACCTCAAATCTTTTGATTATCCACTCCAAGTACCACCAGAAGTTATGAAAAGTTCACCAGGCATCCCATAAATTTAAAAAATTACATTTATGACCTCAGAAATTTCAAAAAAGTTGTTTTGACCAGGATCTTTCTAAAAATACAAGTTTGACCCCTAACTTTTTGAAAGATCTAAATTTATCCTTGAACTTCCAAAAAGGTATATTTTAACCCCCGTATTTTTCAAAAATTACATTTTTACCACAAAACTGTTAAAATAATTTCAAAATCCAAAAATTACCAAAACAATTTCAAAAACAAATTCAAAAAAAATTCCCACACCTTCCCCACATCAAAATTCATTGTTTTAAATGCCAATCCATATCCAAAAAACACCATAAAATACAAGAGGAATCTACAAATTAGAGCCCAATTTTCACCAAAGAGAGTTTTTAAGTCCTAGTTAGAAAATACTTCTAAATAAGGCCTAGTTTTCATTTCTAGTTGAATTTTTTCCAACTTTGCCCTTTTCAATTTTTTTCTAATAATTCGTTTTTAATTCTTTTGTTCTCTTCATTTAACAGATGGGTCCGTACCCATGGGTACGGACCTATGTTGTGTTCTACGTTTTTTAAGGTGGATTAAAGGATTTTTTATATAATTGTTTTTAGTGTTTGTCCATATAATAATCCAACATAGGTTAGGGGCTGTACCCAATTCTTGTTTTTTATATGTCCAATGTTCCAGTTTTGTCCAAATGCATGTCCAACAAAGTCCATATTATACCCAAGCCCCGTTTTTGTCCAAGTGCATGTAAGTGATAGAAACTAAAAATCCAAAACCAATTTATTCATAGGAGGATAGGAGGGGGTTGGATCCAAGGGAATATTCCCAAAGGACTATACCCAAAGGACTGGACCTGTAAAACATCATTTATTTAAATAAAACTGACTTAATAAACAAATAACAAAATAGGCTGGACCAATTCCCAATCTTATATTAATGGGCTGAACCCAACAATAAAGACACGGCTAAAAAAAACCCTTCATAAACAACTATCAAAATAGACCGGACCCCTTACCACACTCACACTAATGGGCTGCTGGACCCAACAACGCTTGGACCCAACACCACAGACTCAAATGGGTCTAGACCAAGTCACGTTTAAAAAAAAGACTAGTTCGAACATAACAAAACAGATGGTGATGGTGTGGATCTGGAGGGTGAGGGATGGTGATGGTGGCGGGGCAGCGCTGGTCAATGGAGCAAAGGTCTGGCCACAACCTGCAACAAAAAACCAACATGAAACTCAAACAGTTAAAAAAAAAACCTCTGAGATATGCCGGATTTGGGCTGTATTCTGCCGCGTCTTGATTGTATTATGCCGGATCTAGTACACTGTGAAGATGGTGATGGTGTTGTTTGAATGAATCTCAGATCTAGACTGTATGCATCGAACGGCATGGCAACAATTTTCTTGCCCAGGATAGGAGGGCATAACGGAAATTTTCTTGATGTTGCTGAAAGTTGTTGATTTGCAGCAGTGTTGCAGCGATGGTGGTGTAGCCCGGAGAGTTGCAGCAGTGTTGGGAGGGCTTTGTTGCAGCAGTGTGATTTGTGGTGTGAATATGGGGATGGTGGTGGGGCGGCGATTGGTGGTGGGATTTGAGGTGTGAAGATGGGGATGGTGGTGGCGGATATGGTGAAGAGTAGAGAGAAGGGCGGTAAGAGGGTGAAGAGGAGAGAGAAGGGTGTGTGTGGGTGAGAGAACAGAGTGTACAGAGGGAGGGAGGGAATGTGGACGGTGTGAAATGAAATGTCCTATATTGGACTTTTGTTTTGGGTTTTGTTTATTCACTGTGCCAACTAGGAAAGGAGGGGTATATTGGGTTTTTGGCTTCTTTCTAATTAGGTTTCAATGGGGCTTTTAGGTTGGGCCTTACTTTGTTAAGACAAAGGTTGTGGGGGCTCTTTATAAGAATTCCCCCAATATTCCTTCAAAAGATTATCAAATATTTGATCCAAAGATGGAAGTTTTGAAGAAATGAGTGGTTCAAAGGCCAAGGGAGATTATCCGATATCCGAGAAACGATTTCTACTCTTTTTTAGCCCGAATTCATCTGATAACACAGGTAAGTCTATACTTCTTACATAACTGGAGAAGTCAAAGATTTTAGCTATCTCCTGTGAAAAGTGGTTAAATATTGTGTGAGATGTAAGTATTTTGTGTGATCAAGTGGGATGTGTGTATGAAATTGAGTTAGGGGTTGTAAGAACTGGTAAAGTTTGAGTTATGGGTGTTGATACTGGGTAAAGATTGAGTCGGGGGTACAAAAAAGGGATTAAATGGACACCAAGATTTCAGGTTAATCGAAAGTTGTTCCGAGCTTAACCATATTATCTAAAGATAAGTGCACAACGACACAGGGCCTTGAGCCTAGAGATATACGTATTTCTATCCTTTCTTGAAATTTTATTATGTGTTAGTGTATAATCTAAAGTATTTATTACTTTATTGAGTTTTTTTGAGTCGTGGGGACATGACTCATCTTTGAGTTGGGGGTGAGGTACTAGTTGTCCTCGTCCATGTTTTAGATTCAAGAAAAATAAAAATCCATAAAAATTAAAAATTTGAAAAACAAAAATCCATAAAAATTAAAAATTTGAAAAACAAAATTAAAATTAGAGTAGATTAAATAAGTAAAGAAGGTGTTGAACTAGTAATGTCCTTTGAAAACATTTATATACGAGTCGATGATAGAAAAAATTTATTGCCTTTTGAGTATTCCATACTTCTTCTTGAAAGGCTTATATGAAAGTGTGTTGGTGTCGAAAGAGTATTGGTGAACAATGCATACAAGAGCCTATGTACTAAGAGAGAACTGAGTAGGTGTGCAGAACGTGAGATCTAACCTAGTTGAAAATCTACTTTACTTGTGAGTAGGATGTAAATAAGTTAAAGCGGTTACATAGCTAGGAAAATGACCAAGGCAGTTCTTTCATAAGCCACTTGTTTTCTTTACATTTATGTACAAATTAATAATTATATATCACTATTATCCGCTCTGAGCCTTTAAGACTATTTATTTGTTAGCCACTATTATAAGCCTTTCCCCTTAGTGTGTAGGACTTACCATATAACACGCCCTTGAGTCACTATGTCTTAGGACTAGCCTTCTTCGAGCCTGAGTTTGGGGTGGTGGGTGTTTGTGGTTTTGGGATATACATGTGGGGTGGTTTTATATGCTTATGTAGTGATAAATATTGATGCACTTTATCGTAATACTTGTTGTGATTCAAGAAAAAAAAGATTGAGAAAAAATGAAAATAAAAAAAAGGAAAAGGTGAATAAAAATAAGTCAATAGAAATTATTATAAATAATACTCGTGTTTGATTTACAAAAAGAAGGAAAAATGGAAATAAATATTCCGACAAGTGAATTTCTTGAACATAAAAAAGATGTTGGTTTTGGGAAATCGGGGATGCTAAGATTAATGCATCAAAGGGATGAGTGAGTACATCTATGTAAATAAAATTGAGCTTTTAGGCGGTTAGTTACTAGGTTGAGTGAGGAGAGAGAAAACTAACTCTAAAGTTATCCAAATTACATCATATGGACCCTAAGCCTCGCTAAAATTAAAAAGATCCTGAGATTCCAAGCTATGTGATTAAGTAATGAATGAACGGAAAAGAAATGCGTAAGTAGATCATTAGACGTCACAGAGGATCAATGATCACCCTATAGCCACTCCTTCGAGCGAGGTATTATAGGGTTCCTTTGTGCATTGCTAAACTAATTATTCATGGAACTTTAACATGTTGATTATGTGTGTGGATATTATGTGTATGGATCATTTGTTAGTTGAGACTTGTTGTACATTGTTTTCGAGGTTATTACTTGCTTGTCCTTGTAAACTTTTAAACTAGAGACCATAATTTTGTCGGGACGACAAAACTTTGAGTCGGAATTCTTGATGTCTTGCCTTTTATGATGAATTAAAATACTCTTGAGACATAATTAGTAGGAGTTTTGGTGCTTTAATGTGGGATTTATCCATTTATTGTACATATCTTGAGCTATTGGCTTATTCTTGGATTTATACTTGACAAAAATAACCTCTCTCAACTTATCATTATTAGAGAGTTAAGGAAGGCTTTGAGCGAGGGTAAGAGACAAAAGTTCAAGAAGAACACTTATTCCTTAATTTGTGTAACTCTTCCTTAAACTATGTATTTTTGTTATTGTTATTTTCTTATTTTCCATTGTGAACTGACTTCCTATAACTTGAGTAGGGTAAGGTATGAACCCTAGATCATAATTATTTATAATTTATTAATTTAGGATTTTAGGTTTAAATGGAATTGTGTTATTTCCATTGAATATAAATATGTTGATATTGTGAATCTATTCTTTTGGCCAATTAATAAGTTAGTATAACAACTTGACTATCGTTTGACAGGGGGTCGGGTTGTGGAAAATAATTTATATTCGTTTGATATGCGTTAAAGAACCGAGAGGTCTTGACTAATCAAATAGCCAATAAGGTTGTCCTAATACTTGGTAATGTCACTCAACATAGGTTGTTAGAGTAGTTAGGGCAACCCTTTATCTATATGACGGGAATTTAGGAGGATAATTGAGTACCGATTTATGGTTAAATACCAATTTTTCCCTTTTAACGAGAAAATTATAAATTGTGTCTAGCGAGGGGAATACTAGCAATCTCGATTTATCTCTCTCTTATTCTTAAAACTTCTTCAGTTCAATTTGCTTTTAGTTAATCAAATTTTATTTCATATTTGTCTTAACTTATTAATTATAAAACTAAACAAATATTCTTTACTTGTTCCGTCTTTTTAATCAACAACGTTAACTAAATCTAGAACTAAGTTATTATTTACTTATCTAGTCCCGATGGAGACGTGACTATACTTTCTATTTATATTACTTGACTACCCGTACACTTGCGGTGAGCAAATTTCATGTGTTGATTTTATATTACACCTAGGGACCTAAATTTTTAGCTGAAAAAACTTTGAAAAAGTTAACCGGAAAAACTTGTTCTTTTTTGAGATTGAAAAAAATACTTATTAAATAAGTATTTCAAAGTATCCCTAACTATTTTATGTTTTCTTATCTTCTCAAAAAAAGATTTGTGATATTATAAAAAAAGTAAGGACGAGAATTGAATGAAGGATTGGGTTTTAGAGACTTAAATATTGCATCGAGATCTATTATTAGAAGCTCTATCGAAGGAGAATGTTGGGCGGTCCTTCTTGCTATGAGAAGGGCGGCTAGTTGTGATTTACGGGGTGTCTCGTTTTACTCCGACAACCTTGAACTGATTCAAGGTATTTCCAGAGGAGCAGGTCTTCGGTGGCAAATTTCCCCTTTCATTGCCGAAATGAAGAGCTGGCTGGCGAAGTTCCCTAACTGGAAGGTCAACTTCGTTAACAGGAAGTTTAATAACGTCACGGATCTCGCAGCTAAGAGTGCAAGACGGAACATCGATATGTCGAAATGGAAGAATGGATCTTTAAATGATTTTTATAATTTTCTAAAATCTTTGTATAAACGTTCATGATTAACATTTTATCTTATCTTGAAAAAAAAAAACATTATTAGACAAACATATCTAGAATCTTATTAACAATATTGAATCTTTATTATATAAAACATTGAAAGGTAAATATTGTTTTTAAGATCGATAGTTGCTCTAGTGGTTAGACAATTTTGCAGAGATCCAGAGGTTCAGATGTATTTAAAAAAAAATCTTCTCATTCTTTTATTTTAAGCTCAAAATGGGAAACTTATACGAGAGATGAAATCAATAATCATATTAAAGTAAAAATTGGGTTATAAATGAATTATAAAGCTTGGAATGATATTAGGATTACTAATACTAATGAAATCAAAAGATATATTAATCAAATCAATGATCTCATAATAAAAGAAAATGAAAAAAAGATGGAATATTAACATAGTAAGGAAATGAAACCATGAAAGCTCGTCCAAAAAAAAAAACTCAGGTTTCTATTTTTTGGACGCGAAAGCGAACTCTGGTTCATTCTACTAACATTTAATACATAAATTCTCATTAATTGTCGGGGTTAAAACATCTTCATAAAAGAATTACAAAGACATCAAGTACGTTATTACCATGATCAAATTGATCAACAAAACTCTTTGCATCATATTATAATTCCTTGGCCGTCTTTTTCACATACTGTAAAACCCAAAAGAATTCCCAATTATAGTTCTTATATATTAAAATTTGTCTATTATTAGGTTGCAAACGAAATCATATTTGCTGCAATACTGACAATTCTAAGGTGAAAGGCCAAATAACATTGTGAGATAAATCAAGTTAGAGATAAATAGTCTCCATCTTAAGTTTTTGAGATCACATTGAATGAAATCCATGTCCACCTGCACATAAGTATTTTCACATATATATATAATTGAATATTATGCTTTTTGAGCACCCTCTATAAATTATATAAGAAAATCAGTAAAAATCCTCATCAATTGTCATAAAGGAACTACAAACAGAGATTTAGCCCGACAGATAGCATACGGTAATACCATGATCAAATTCATCAACAAAACTATAAAATAAACACATTTGCATCATAAATAAATACTGATGGTGAATAAGTATTATATAAATATTTTTATCTTATTCATCAAAATGACATAACATTACATAACATTCATTCAAGGGTTTCTCTGTAAGGATATGGTGCAACAAGATAAGATTGGCGATCATTAGAATTAGGTCTAACATGAATTATGTCGACTAAGTGATGAACAAGGTCATATGAGATTATCATATCTGGACACATTATTTTGTGGAGAATCAGTACTTTCTGTTTCACTAGATAAGCTATTGGTTCTACTTCTGTACGTGAACTCCCAAAAACAGATTCTAAAATATGATGGTCCAAATTAATCTTACTCCAAGAATCTTGAATTCCATAAATATTCATAACCCATATCTCCCACGACTTTATGCCGTAGTATGTAAAGGTAAGACAACCACCAAGAACCGAAAGATGTGGTTCGTTATAAGGAGTAGTTGGTGGTTTTGGCACTAAATAAAAACTCTCATTAATAAGATTAAATCCTAGAATTGATTTGTCTTGTGTAACCCAATGAAGAGCACCACTACAAAATACCCCACCTATACCCTTACCATATAAACCTATATCATATGAAAAGCTTTCAAGTTTCTTCCATGTATTTAAATTTAGGCTATATATCCAACCATGATAATGACCCGGCAGGACTGAGTTAGTTGAATTGCTCCAAAAGTTTAGCAATGCCACTACCTTGTAGTCATCACTAGTTTTTTCATACCCAAAACCATAATGAATTTTTCTAGTATAATTAAATATACAAGTAGGAGAGACGCGTGGTGGGCATAATATCTCCTGATACCTTTGAGATAATGGATTCCATATACCAATTTCTGTGAATTTTGAACGTACAAATAACAAACCATTAATTGAACCCTCAATGTTAATCATAGGATCAAAGAATTCGTTATAGGTTTTTGGTAGCGACCTCTTTATCGAAGCAGGATAATTGAGCTTTTTAACATCCTTTGTTTTACAGTCTAGAGTATAGACATCTGGTTTTATGTTAGAAAGTCCGGACATGATAATCATAGTTGAATAATCAGTACTAGTATAATTTAAATAAATATTGGAGAAATATCTATTAGAATTGACTATCAAACTACCCCATGATTTTGATACGCATCTGAAACGTCCAAGAGTCTTGGCAGGTAACCTTGAAAGCACCTCAAGTAACAAGTCATCAGGAAAGTCATCAATATGTTGATATCTTCTGGTTTTACTTGGAAGAACAGTATCGTATCCAAACAATCGAAGTGCCCTATTGCTTTCATTGCTTTCACTTTGTGGAACAATATTATTACCGAATAACCTAATTGCCATTGATTTCTTTAGCAAAATTTGAGAGGCGGGTTTCTTTCTATAACCTATTGTTGTTTGAAGGGTTGTCTGAATAAATCCCAAATCTAGGAACATTTATAGTGTTGTTTGGATCAGTACGTAGGCCGCGGCCCAAGTGAAAATTACTATTTCTATTTTACCACAAAAATAAATAAATCGAGGGCCTTTAAATTTGTCGTTTTTTGCAAATGGTTCAACCAACTAATAAATATTATATTATAGGGTAATACTTCCATCCTATATTGGATGGAAGAATTTTCCTATATTATAATATAAATTAAAATACAAATAGAATAAAACATCATCATGTTAAAAAATAATTAAGAGTAAATATCTTATCTAGAAAAGGAACTATTTCTCTTTCTCTAGGTTTGAAAACGCTCTCGACAATCTATAAAAATATAAAAAGAAATCCTCAACAGACAGTTTGTTGTCGTTCCTCTCTCTCCTCTCTGCTAGCGAGCACGTCTCTATGTGGGTAAGGGAGCGCCTCTGCTCCTTACTACCCATTTGAGAGAATGGACTCGTCATCAGATGGCTTGATTTCCACAAAAAGGTTTGATACACCTAGATCTTATCAAAGCTTTAGCTAATCCCTTGGCATCGCACAAATTATCACAACGGCGGAAGCAAAGAGCCAAGCTACAATCCACTATAATAAGGAGATAGAAGCAAGGAAACAATATCATAGGGTAATCAGAAAATCTAAGAACCCTAAACGTAGACCTAGGTCTGGTTACAAATCAAAGATCCAAACTGATAAGGTAAGTATATCCTCTCCTTATTCATTTCCTTTTCATTTGTTAACTTTTATTTTAATAGTATCATGTTTGATATATATTATATTGCGTGTGATTTTGTAAGTATGTATGTCCTATAGACTGAGATTGGCCCTGTCACACGGGCAATCGCCTTTGGCATAAGAAGTGCGCAACGATGAGACTAACTCATAGAAGTGAAGAACCCTTAAGATAACTTGAGTTAAGATAGTCGCCTTAACTAAGTGTTAAGATGAGATCATAAACATGGATAAACCATGTTAAGCTTATATTATGATCGAAGTAGAATCCCACTATCTACTTAGTCTATAATAGCCAGATATGAATTGCTTGATCGATTTCATAGAAGGGTTGATCGATCAAAGAATTCATCTTAGGCAACGAGGCTTGTCTAAATATATATCTGTATGGTATTTGTAAAATTGTGACATACAATTTGAGAAAAGGAACTATTTCTCTTTCTCTAGGTTTGAAAACGCTCTCGACTATCTATAAAAATATAAAAAAGAAATCCTCACGGACAGTTTGTTGTCGTTCCTCTCTCTCCTCTCTGCTAGCGAGCACGTCTCTATGTGGGTAAGGGAGCGCCTCTGCTCCTTACTACCCATTAGAGAATGGACTCATCATTAGATGGCTTGATTTCCACAAAAAGGTTTGATACACTTTAGCTAATCCCTTGGCATCGCACAAATTATCACAACGGCGGAAGCAAAGAGCCAAGCTACAATCCACTATAATAAGGAGATAGAAGCAAGGAAACAATATCATAGGGTAATCAGAAACTCTAAAAACCCTAAACGTAGACCTAGGTCTGGTTACAAATCAAAGATCCAGACCCTTAAGAAGTGCGCTAAGATGAGACTAACTCATAAAAGTGAAGATTCCTTAAGATAACTTGAGTTAAGATAGTCGCCTTAACTAAGTGTTAAGATGAGATCATAAACATGGATAAACCATGTTAATCTTATATTATGATCGAAGTAGAATCCCACTATCTACTTAGTCTATAATAGCCAAATATGAATTGTTTGATCGATTTCATAGAAGGGTTGATCGATCGAAGAATTCATCTTAGTCAACGAGGCTTGTCTAAATATATATCTGTATGGTATTTGTAAAATTGTGACATACAATTTGAGATATATGAATAATACCATAACATGTGTGTCATACCACGTGTGCTTTCGACCAAAAGGAAGTGAAGAATTGATCCCTGTTTCTTCACTGTGTGATACCTTTGATTTGTGTTCTTATTACTTTTGACTATATCTTGATATTTTGATTAGGTGTATGCTACTTTGAACACATTACCAATGATCATGAGTGATTCGGTCTAATGGGGTATGTTTGGGAAAGCAACCTAATCAATACAAAAGGATATAAGTGTAAAGGGAAGACTAGAATTGTGTATCAAATGTGTGCTTGCAGGTTAACCGATCATGTAAGTCAATACGAACTATAACATGATAGTGAGACACATAAACGAAATGACAGTGAACTCTTTTTCACATAGAAGTTGCGATATAAATTTGAAGGGGTTAGAGTTACTGTAATATGATGCAACATATTGTTAGTCTGGGGTACTACAAGATACGTAAGGAATGAGATTTCATTTGAGCAACTATGTCCCTAACAGGTTAATAGTAACATATGCTCGTATGCTTGTCGGTCGCACGACCTATTTGTCAAGTATGATGAATTATTGTAGTAGTGTGTATATGAGAGAATTTTGACTTTTTTTGATGTATGGGACATTGTGGTGCACGTACCTAATAGTACGATGGTAACCCCATCATGTGCGAGTGGGAGAATGAAAGAAATTAAATAGTATTTTATTCCATGTCACCCATGATGTGGTAACATGAACGTACTCTGGGAAGTTAGTTAGGAAGTTACAATGGTAACTTATCCACTAAGAGAGATGGAGATAGTGGAGATAATGGAGATAGTGGAGTGATGGTTTATTATCAGTTAATAAACCAACACTCCTATCCCTCTATAAATAGGAGTCTGCTTCTCCTCTCCAGAAACAACAAACACAAACAGCAAAAATCAATCTCTTTTCTCATACACTTAACAAGTAATTCTTAGACACTTAGGTGGTGAAAACAAAGGGCTTAATTCTAGTAATTAAGTTCACGATCAGAAAACAAGAATTCAGAAAACAAGAATTCAGAATTTATGAATCCGCTGCGTAAGTAGGTTTGTCTAAAACCTTTACTTTTTAATTTCATAGGTAACATAAACCCTAAAATGTATTTAAGAACCTATATAAGCCCTCTTAGACCTCATTATTCAGCACCTCTCAATTATTCTTCACATTAAAACATCCTTAGAGAGAGAGAGTCAAACACTTCAGAGCAAGAAGGTTGATGAGAAGCTAGAGCTGTAGGAATTCTGTTCTTCCAACAACAGCCAACCCAACCTTTAGGTTTATATTTCTTTTCTGTAATTGAATATGATGTCTTTATATTTAATTTCAGTCTTTAATTTATTTATGAGCTAAATTTCCATATACTTGAGAATCGCAATAAATGGATGGGCCCTAATTAATTTATTTTATGTTTTGAATTTGGGATTTTTATGATTTAAATTGAATTGAGTCTTATATATTGGATATTACTTTGTTCTTAATCACTATTTCTTTTCGGTACAACTAGAATTAGCTTTTAGTATTTGGGCTATTCACTTTAGTGGTGAAGTGATCATCCGACATGGGGGTTTGAATACAGACTTAGGTAATACCCGTGTAATGTCCGTTATTGTCCGACAGGCTTAACTAATTACATAGCCAAAGAGGTAAATTCTTATCATCCGAAGAGTCATATTCGCCCATATAGGGGTTTACAGTACTTTAGGATAGCTCTTAGGTCCACCCTGACGGGGGGCTAGGAGATATTAGAGTCCCGACCAATATTATAATACCAATTCTACCCTTAAACAAAGCATTGGTTACGTAAATTAGGTGGATTCCTTGCGAAACTCAAGTATCTCTCATCTCTGAAGTTAGTTTTTTATTTGCATTATTTCTTTTCTGTTATTTTTTTTCGGTCTTTATTTATTTGCATCTTAGTTATTAGAAAAACCAAACAAAATCATATTATTTTACTTTTCTGTCAAACAACTATTTCTACTATGTGATTAATACTAGAGTTGAACCTAATACGTCCCTGAGAACGAAACCCGATTTATCGGATATTACTTGAACAACCGTGCACTCGCGGTATTGTGGTTCCTTTTATTTTTGTACTTAATTTTATAACACCCTAGGACCCACCAAATACCAAGCCTATAAATTTTGAGGAAGCAAGTAGAAGTGACAAATGGAGAGACGCCATGAATGAAGAGATTTCTGTTATAAAAAAAGTAAAACTTGGGAGCTGACTACCTTATCTCCAGAGCACAAACCCATCAGTGTGAAGTGGATTTACAAAATCAAGAAGAATGCAAAAGGAGAAATTGAAAGGTACAAAGCAAGGCCGTGGTAAAGGGACACATATAAAGAGAAGGGATTGATTACGACGGAGTCTTTGCCCCTGTTGCTCGATTGGAGACAATCAAAATTCTTATTTATTTGGCAGCACAAAAGAAGTGGAAGATTTATCAGATGGATGTTAAATCAGCATTCTTGAATGGAAACCTTGAAGAGGAAGTGTACATAGAGGAATAGTCTCATAGATCAACATTTCCACAAGAAGGGGTTCAATAAATGGCCACATGAGCATGCGCTCTATGTCAAGACAAATGAAAAAGGGGATATCTTAATAGTTTGTCTCTATGTCGATGATTTAATATTTTCAGAAAACAACGATGAAATGATTACCTCATTTAAGAAAGAAATGACCTCATTTTCAGGAAACAACGATGAAATGATTGCCTCAAAGAAAAGCTTATTTCTGCTCCTATAGTATTACCTCCAGATTGGAGTTTACCCTTTGAAGTCATGTGCGATGGGAGTGATTTGTGTATGGGAGCTGTATTGGGACAAAGAAAAGATAAGATGTTTCATTCAATTTATTATGCTAGTAAAACTTTCAATGGTGCTCAGATTAATTATACAGTTACAGAGAAAGAATTGTTAGCAGTAGTGTATTCATTCGATAAGTTTCGCTCTTATCTTCTTGGAGCGAAAGTTATTGTTTATACAGATCATTCAGCGATTAGATATCTTATGGAAAAGAAGGATGCTAAAACGAGATTAATCAGATGGGTTTTATTGCTTCAAGAATTTGATTTAGAGATTAAGGATAGAAAGGGTTGTGAGAATCAAGTTGCAGATCACCTATCGCGTCTGGAGTGTTCAGAAACAAATGGTGGAACTGAAGTAGTTAGAGAAGAGTTTTCTGACAAGAATTTATTTGCCGTTCGTGACTATGAAGCTCCTTGGTATGCAGATATTGCAAATTTAGTGGTAAGTGGTTCTTTTCCTAAAGGTTCAACTTATCAAGAAAGAAAAAGATTAGCTCACCGTGCTAGACAATTCTTTTGGGAGGATCCTTTCCGCTACAAAGTGTGTGCTGATCAAATGGTAAGAAGATGTATAGCCAAGGAAGAAATTGAAATGATTGTAGCTGGATGTCACGATTCACCATATGGTGGACATTTTAAAGGAGATCGAACTGCTGCCAAGGTATTACAATCAGGTTTTTACTGGCCTTCTATTATGAAAGATTGTCATGCGTATGTTAAGAAGTGTGAAAGATGTCAATTTACCGGAAACATATCCAAGAGGGATGAGATGCCACGCAATAATGTGTTAGAAGTGGACATATTTGATGTGTGGGGTATAGATTTTATGGGTCCGTTCGTTCCTTCAAATGGTAACCTCTACATTTTATTAGCTGTGGATTACGTGTCTAAGTGGGTAGAGGCCGTTTCTCTACCAACTAATGATTCGCGAGTAGTAATTAAGTTTTTTAAATCACACATCTTCACTAGACATGGTACTCCGAGAGTAATTATTAGCGATGGGGGGGTACTCATTTCGTGAATAGGTATTTGAAGACAGTCTTAGAGAAGTATGGGGTGAGACATCGTGTATCTACCTCTTATCATCCACAAGCTAATGGTCAAGCTGAAGTCTCAAATCGCGAGGTAAAGTCTAGTTTAGAGAAAACCGTTGGTCCTACAAGAAAAGTTTGGTCAATGAAATTAGATGATGCGTTATGGGCTTATCGTACTGCATTCAAGACTCCGGTTGGTGCATCCCCGTATCGAATGGTTTATGGTAAGGCTTGTCACTTACCTCTTGAGCTTGAAATGGGTGCATATTGGGCTATTGCGCAGTTAAACTTAGATCCTAATTTAGCCGGTCAGAATCGAATTATGAAACTTAATAAGCTTGATGCATTCCGATTACATGCTTATGAAAACGCTAAACTTTACAAAGAAAATACTAAGAGGTGGCATGATAATCGGATTCGTGAGAAGAACTTTGAGGTGGGACAAAAAGTATTGAAATATAACTCAAAGTTCAGCAATTATCCGTAGGGATGGCAACGGATCAGATATCCTCGAAATATTGCATAACCACATCCACATCCATTAAGAAAAACGATAACCAAATCCGCATCCATTAACCATCGGATTTTAGAATTATTTACCAAATCCGCATCCGCGACAGATGCGGTTTATCCGCGGTTAATCCGTATCCACAATCGTTTAAAATGATTTAAATAAAATAAATTATTAAACACTTTTAAAATTCTAAAATTAGCTACAAAATTACTGGAAGACTATAAAATGATATTAGGCAATATAGTAATATAATAGATAATAATCAGTTAGCTAGTTTATGTATGGAATAATTATATTTGATCGATATTATGTATGAAATTTGCATATATAGAATATCTTTACATATAGTATATATATATAATTTAATATTTTATTTTTTATATTTTTATTCGGATTTCGGATTATCCATCGGATTATTGTAAAAGACCAAATCCTAACGGATAATCCACCGGTTACCTTTTGTGAGAACCAAACCCTCATGGATGCACCATCGGTTCCACTAACGGATTTTTTATCGGATCGGATATCCGTCGGTTACGGTTAATATTTGAACCATTGACATCTCTAATTATCCGGGTAAGTTAAGATCGAAGTGGTCAGGACCGTATATTGTGACCAAAGTTACACCTTATGGAGCAATAGAGATAGAACATCCACTTAAGAACCGTACATTCATGGTGAACGGTCATCGTTTAAAGATATACCATAAAGGTGAAGATACCAATCGTTCAAAAAATCCACATCCCGGAGAGGCCATGTACCTCATCGAAGCTCCTTAGAAGCGTGAGGTAACCCGTCGAGCTTAACGACGTTAAACAAAAGCCAACTTCTTGTACATTAGTTTAAGTATTTCAATTTCTGTAGTGTAAATTAGTTTGATTTTCGTAAAAATTAGTGTTTATTATTAAGAAATGAGGAAGGGTAGTTGTTTTTGATGATTTCAGGGGTAAAAAGGTCACAAGTTTGGGGTCAAAACAATGAGAAAACGAAAAATTATGGAGTCAACAGCAGGTTTGACCGGCTAGCCGGCGAGCTAGCCGGCATACCGGACAAACGAGCTGAGAGACCCCAACTCTCTGACCACTGCGTCAGCAATGACGCAGCATGACTGCGTCTCGGAATGCGCCAGCGAGGAACCGCCGGCATGCCGGTCAGATGACCGGCTAGCCGGCCGATGACGAAAGAGTTTCTGACCACTGCGTCAGCAATGACGCAACAACGCTGCGTCTGAGAATGCGCCAGCGACATGCCGCCGGCATGCCGGCCAATGAAGAAGGACTTTCGGATCATTGCGTCAGCAACGACGCAAGGCGGCTTGCGTCTGAGGTAAAAAAAAAATCGAATTTGGAATTTATTTTTTCACCGGCATCCCGGACAGCCACCGGCTAGCCGGTGCGCTGTTGCGAGAGGCGGTTTTACATGCTTTTAACCTAGTTTTTTGCCTTCTTTTCCAAGCCTACCTCATATTCCAAATCCTTGCCTCCACCTACTCTGAAAATCATCAATAAACAGCTATAAAATCATCAAACCAAGCCTTCTTTCATCACAAAAACACACAATCAACTCATATCTTCTCCAAAACATCACCAAATTTCATCTTTTCTCCAAAAATGTCTTCTCCCTAACCTTCAAATTAAACCCAATTCTTCCATAATTCCTCCCAATTAACCTCTACCCATCTCATATTCCACCATATTCTTCAAGTTTAAAGCCTCAAAACATCAAAGTTATAAGCTTTTCTCTAGCTTTATCACTATTTGAAGTTTTGAGTTTGGGGTGAAAAGAGATGACTAACAGAACAGATTCCATATGTAACTATCGAAGAAACTTACCAAGAAACAGGAACAATGTTGGGGCTAGCCCAGAACAAGCAATTGAGATTCCGGATTCGCGTTCCAAAAAGACTGAACAAATCCCAATTGCTCCGAAAAGAAAGGAAAATCCAAGCAAGGCTAATCCGAAAAAGAGCAGATTAATTGATGAAAGTGAGGAAGAAAGTGAAGAAGAGATTGAGGAGAAAACAGAACAAGAAGTTTCTGAAGAACCCGTGCAACAACAGAAACCTCCGCGTAGGAAAACATGGGCTCAAAAGCCAAAACGAGTTTTCGTTCCTTGGGCTGATCAGGTTCGTGATAGAATTAATTTCTTGAAGTTTGGTGAGGAGATGAATCTTCCTAAGGGTATTATGACTAGTGCTTATAAAGATTATGGTATTACTTGTGACAAGTTGGTTGGAAAGAATTAAGAGAAAGGAAGCTTGAGTATATTCCTACTTTGGTGCGAGATTTTTATGAGGGAATAGCCTTCTCGAAAGATGCGGTTGTGATTCGCAAAAAGGTAGTTCCCTTCTCCGTTGAGCTTATTCGTAAATCGTTAAAATTACCCAATTTTACTGGACTATGCCCTTTCCAAGAATCTCTTAAAGAACCGTCTTTCGATTATGAATCCCTTTGGGGGACAGTACTTATTGATGGGGCTCTCCAAATTCCCGAAGGAGAGAGATATCCTGGACAAATGTATAGCTATAATTTGTTACCGTGTGCTTAGGTATGGTCCCGTTTCATAATCCCTACCTTCTTCGGAATTAAACACATATCGGAAGTGAAGAAGGAGCATCTTATGTTTATCAAGTGTATTATTGAGGAGAAACCAATGGATGTTGCTCGTGTGATTTATTATACCATCATGGAATTTGCTAGAATTCCAACTTCACAACAAAATCTCAAATTCCCTTGTACTATCACTACTTTATGCCTAGACGCAAAAGTTCCGCGTAAGGACGCAGAGATTGACCGTGTGGTAGTTGGAGAGAACATGGGTATAGCTTCAATCCAGAATGTTCATGATGAAGTGTTAAAAGCAGTAAGGACTCCTAGAGCTCCTCCAAAGAAAAAGATGCATACCGATCACGAGTTGGAAGCGAAAGTGAAGGTGTTAGAAGAGAACCAAGTGAAGATGATTGCATCTTTAGGAAACGTTACGAAAGAGTTAGAACTTCTCCGAAACATGCTTATGGGGGTGAGCACGATTCAACACGCCACCTATGGTCTACTTACGAAGGAGAAAGTTCATGGACGCAACACCAATGACCAACCACGCGCTGGTTGAGATACGTTTTCTATCCCTTCCGCGTTTTAGTTTAGTTTAGTTTATTTTATTGCATTGAGTCTTTTTTGAGTCGTGGGGACACAGCTCATTTTTGAGTTTGGGGTGGGGTTCATTGCCTCATCCCAGTTTCTATGTGTTATGTGTTTTAATTGCTTTCAATAAAATAATTTCGGAGTTGCGTTAGACTGTAAAAGATTTTAAATGCTCCTTTAAGCATACTTTTAGTAAATCTATGATAGTAAATAGTGAACTTTAGGGAATAATATAAAACGCACTTAGAATTGCATGTGAACATAGGTAATTGATAGGAAAAATTAATGAACAATGCAAATGAAGTAAGCTTGTACTTAAGGAATATGTTTGGTGTGTAGAACGTAAAATCCTAATTAGTAGAGAACCCACCTAGATATGAACTAAAAACGAACTATGTACTTAGGAAAATGATAGGGGCAGTTTTTTGTTAGCCATTTGAAGCCTTTTAGCTTGCTATCCCTTATATTAATTTTATCCGTCTTAGCCCAAATTTTGAGCCTTAAGCCTTTCTTTTGTTAGCCACGATATAAGCCCATTATCCTTTATATTATTAGGCATGACCAAATGACCCGCACTTGAATCACGATCCTGAGACCTGTCTCGAGCTTGAGTTTGGGGTGGAGGGTCCGCATTTGGGAAATTCATTGGGTGGGATTATATGTGTTTGTATTGAGGCACAAAAATTTAGATGATACTATTATTTGTAACCCTTTGCCGGGTTCGGAAAAAAAGAGGAGAAAAAGAAAAAAAAATTAAAAGAGACATGACCTTTCACATCAAAACGAGGGTCATGGGTATCTTGTACGAAAAAAAAAAGAAAAAAAAAGAAAAAAAAAGAAACCGGCAAAGGGGAATATTTTTGGAAATCATCTTAGTATATATTGGGTTGACATGGGGACGCAACATTAGTGCGTCAAATGGGTTGAGTGAGAACATTATATGAGTGTAAACTCAAGCTCGTGGACAGTTGTTGATGGTAAGTGAGGAGAGAGCCAAAAGCTCACTTCAAATTTACCAAATATACATACCACACCGTCCCTAAGCCTACGCTAAAACCGTAAGTCCTCGTGATTCCTAAGTGCATAGTGAATTTATGATTATGTTGATAGGGAATATACTTAGTGGAGCGTTCAAAGCGGGTTAGGATTGAGGAACAACCTATAGCCATCATAAAGAGATGAGTACAAGTGTAACCTTCAAGCATTGCTAATTTAATTTTATGATTGATGTTATTTAAGTTTGATTTTGCATGATAGGTGTATGTGTATATTAGTTCTTAGAGTTGTACTATATGAGATTTATTTTAAGAATTGCTTTAGGTTTATTTGCTAGCTTTTGCCTTCTTGCGTTTACTTCTACCCCTTTGTTTTGTTTTATTTTGCTTTGTCGGGACGACAAAGGTTTGAGTTGGGGGTCTTGATGTCTCCCTAAATGTTCTAATTTTATGCCCTTGGGAGACATCATTTTTTATGTTTATTCGTTTATTTTGATAGACTTTTGGACTAAATATGCAATAATCCAATTTTCCTCTTTTATTTCTAGCAATTTTTATTTATTAAGCTTTTGCGCGTAATATTGTGTATTTTAGTGAAAAGTTTGTAGGTTTTAATTGTTAGCTAGAAGAGGAATCCGAGAAGGAAGTCAAAGATCGTGATATGGAGTCAAACCTCGAAGATAAATCCCGAAAAGAATTATATATTGAAGCTGCAAATCTGGGACAGGCCAAAGATTGCTACTTTCTAGGCACTTACGAGTTGATTAAGCCACTGACCTTTGAAGAGGTTATGTTCCTTATCGAGTTACGGAAAGTTAGCAAGTGATTTCAGGTCAATCGGAGTTGTAACGAATCGGCTAGAGCTGTTTTAGTGAAGGTGATGCAGCAGTTACGGAATTTTGGGCTGAGATAATGGACTTGGGCCTTTATTCTTTCATTTAATTATTAACCTAAAGGCCTGGTCCGAATTTAGAAGTATAAAAGGGGATTTTGACTTCTATTCTACACACAATTCACTTTTCACAAAATAAAACATCAGAGAGAAGTCAAAGCAAGGAAGCAGGAAAGCTAGAGAACTGGAGACGGTCTATATCTCCAACTCACAGCTAACTCAATTCCGGAATTAGGTTTTTCTTTAAAGTCTTTCTGTAAAACAATATGAATTCGTCTTTTAATTTAGTATTTGTTTTTCCTTTAATTATGAGCTAAATCCTTTTAGTACTTGAGAATGCTTAATGGGTGATCCCTAAAACTATTGAATTTCATATGTTTGAATTTGGGTTTTTATGAATTTAATCGAATTGGGTCATTTACATTATTCGGTAATTTATGATTATTTACTGTTTTTGGAGTACCTAACTAAGAACAGGTGTTAGTACATATGCTATTCCACATATGTGGCGTGTGGATCATCATGGCGGAGGGTTTAGGTATGGAATTAATTACTCAATATAAGGTATAAACTATTTGACTTTGACGAGCGTAGTTAATCTTAGGGCCAATGAGGTAATTTAACCTCAATCATTCGAAAGTGGATCATATTTACCTTGACGGGACTAGTGACACTTTAGAATAGCTTTGTAGTCCACCCTGACGGGGGTACAAAGACTCTTGAATCCCGACCAATGTTAATTGACCAATTTGAACCTTAAACAACATATGATATGAAATAGAGTTAGGAGGACCCCTTGCATCTCTCAAGTACTGCCTTCCATTTCTTGCGTCTAGCTATTTATTATTTGCGTCTTGTCATTTATTTACATTTTCGTATTAGTCTTAAAAATCTTAGGAACTATAAAAAAACAATCAATCATTATATCATTTACTGCTTTCATAAGTGCAATCATTCATTAATCGATAAGCATTGTAGTTAACCAAACCGTCCCTGCGAACGATCCTGTTATCACTATTATTACTTGGGACAACCGTACACTTGCGGTTGTGGTTCAATTACTTATTACATTATTTTTAGAACACACAAAGGACCACCATGTTGGTCTTGTTAGTCATTTTATGGGGAACCCGACCATCTATCATTTTAAAATGGCAAAGAGGATTCTCCGATATATTAAAGGTATTATAGATCATGGAATTTTATATCGTATTTCTGGAAATTTGAAGTTGGTAGGATATAACGATAGTGATTGGGATAGAGATATTGATGATCGCAAGAGTACGACATGTTTCGTTTTCTACTTTGGTGAATCAGCTTTTACTTGGATTTCAAAGATGCAACGAATTGTCACATTGTCAACATGTGGAGCTGAATACGTGGCTGCAACGTCGAGTGTGTGTCATGCACTTTGGCTAGGAAATCTGCTTAAGGAGTTCGGGTTTAATCAAGTTGAATCAACTGATATTTACGTTGATAACAAATCAGCAATTTCCTTAGCGAAAAATCCATTATTTCATGATAGAAATAAACACATCGATACTCATTTTCACTTCATCAGGGAATGTAATGGAAAGAAGGATGTTCAAGTAAAGTATGTGAAGACCGATGATCAAGTGGAAGACATCTTCACAAATACATTAAGAAAAGACATGATCGAGAAGTTAAAAAGTCGTATTGGGATGCGGGCATAAAGTTTAAGGGGGGGTGTTGATAATTAAACTTGATAAGTTCAATGAATCTAAACTACTAATGTATCAAGACAATGCATTGTATTTAGGAGAAGTTGGAAAGTTATCTGGTGGATCAATATATCAAAGTTGCTCAATGATTCAAAACAGATCATTGGACTAGCTGCTAAGTGAATCAAGACACATCGTTGGACTTCTGAGTAGTTTGAAAGACATACAGATGTTTAGAGTTTATCTCTTTATACATAGTATTTAAATAGTATCTTTAGTATTCTACTAGTATAAATAGTAGTATCTTAGTTCATTAGCAAGAAAAAATTGTAAGGAAAAACACAAGTATTTTATAGCAGTGATTGAGTAGAGTTTTAGTTTATATAATCTTGTTCCCAAGACTTGTTTTTATATATCTCCCCTCAAAGTTATAAACCCATCACATTCCAACAGGAATTTCTCAAAGAGTAGCTTCAGCATCCATGGCTTCCGAAGCTGCGAGTTTAGCTTTTGCTCCAAGGTCGATAAATTCTTGTATAATTCGTGAATCTTCCATTGTTTATCTAAGTACTCATCAATATTTGTAGATGTGTTATATATTACTATTATTATGTTTGAAAATAATATTAATCAATGAACCAAACTTGCTCGCTATATGATCGTCCCTCTCTTGTGATGGCACCTGGAAAGATAGTTTCCTTGTCTCCTCTAGGTATAGTAAAAACTCTATAAATTAATACACTTGGACCATCAAAATTTATTAATTAAAAGAGTTATTAATTAATCAATAAATTAATAATTATTAATTTATATATATTAATATTTTATTAATTTATATGAAATACCTAATTTAAAAATACCATTCAAACTTCTACTTAATTATTATACAATGCACATACAAATATGTATCAAATGAAGGGTCTAATTTGAAAAAACTTTTCAATCTCTCACTTTAAATGCTTATAGTGTTATTTTAAGTAAAATTGACCCCAATTTAAAGTGAGAGATACATTGAAGATAATAATTCACTTTATGGTGTTTGTATATGCATTGTATTGAGAATATAAATTATTATTCATTTATTCTTAAAATAATTTATATTTGTTGAAGATATATTGAAGATAATAACCCTTGACCGTATCACTTTAAATTACATATGATACTGTCATAAAGTGATACAGTCACTTTCGTAAATTGTTAAAGTGAGAGATACATTGAAGATAATAACCCTTGACCATATCACTTTATGGACAATAAGAAATATAAATTTTAACAAAAAACAAAAGACAATTGAGTCATTTTTCAAGAAATTTTCATAGATATTTCATGTAATACGTAGTATATAAAGAATTATTAATTTGAATTTAACGTATGGGCAATACTCCTTGCCTTATCCTACGTAGTATATACGGAGGATAAGTGATGTCTTCCTGTTTGTTCTAAATATTAGCCCTCTGGAGACATCATTTTAGGGGAATAATTGACTTATTAGCTAGACTTTGATGCTTATTTGATCATATTGCACTCTCTCCCATTGGGATTTAGCTACTTGCATTTTCTGAGCTTTTCTGAGTAAAATTGACTATTTTTAATGCAAAGTTAAATAGGTTCTTGAATTTCATGAAAGACCAATCCAAGGTGGAGAATTGAGAATAAAGGTCTTAGCTTAATTGGAGTGTGTTAGGAAGATTTTGAGTCGAGTTTCTAATTTTAGAGTGCACTTTCCTATTTCTATTCTTGAATTATTACTTTATTCTTTTTAAGCATATGCGGTTTAATTATTTATTTATTGTGAAGCTTTAAAAGACAAATGGTAATTACTTAGAGACCAAGTCGAGTTGGATAAGGAAGGGAAGGAGATTTACATGGAAATAAGAAGATTTAAATAGGATATATGCAAAGAAGGAAAAGATAAAGCTGCCTTATGAATCTGAAATTCCAGCCACGTTTCAAAGACGAGTCCATAACTAAATATTGGCTAGGAATCTGGACGAGTGGTCTGCACCAATAGAAAGCACTTTTCGAGACAAGCGGTTTCATATATTGGAACTCCTCAAACGGATAAGTATTGAATGAGATATGACCAAATCAAATCAGCAGCAGAATCTTACCTTTCCTAGATTTTAGGGTTACGAATTAAAGAGTTCTTGACTTGTCTTCCACTCTGTGAAAAATTTAATGTCTTTTAATTTTATTGTTTTAGTTTTATTTTCCGTTATGAGCTAAATTCCGAATTATTAAGGCGGTTCTTCAATAAATTCCGAATTATTCCATGTCTATTTTTGAATTTCCAATTATTTTTGCAAGAAACTTAGCAGCCTTGTCGCAAAATTTTTGTGGAATTCAGGCGATAAAAAAAGAATTTATTGGGTTAAACGGAAAAAAATTGCGAAAGGGAAGAAAATGGGAGGCATAGGGTTTAGAGAGTTCCATAAGATGAATTTGGCTCTCTGATGTCTCCCTAAATGTTCTAATTTTATGCCCTTGGGAGACATCATTTTTTGTGTTTATTTGACTATTTAGATAGACTTTTGGTGCCAATATGCAATAATTCAATTTTCCTCTTTAGATTTTAGTATTTTTGATTTATTAAACTTTTGCGCGTAATATGATTTGTTTTTAGTGAAAAGCTTGTAGGTTTTGAATACTAGCTAGAAGAGGAATCCGAGAAGAAATTCAAAGATCGTGATATGGAGTCAAACCTTGAAGATAAATCCCGAAAAGAATTATATTTTGAAGTTGCAAATCTGGAAACAGGCCAAAGATTGCTGATTTCGAGGCACTTACGAGTTGATTTAGCCGCTGACCTTTGATGAGATTATGTTCCTTATCGAGTTACGGAAATTTAGCAAGTGATTTCAGGTCAATCGGAGTTATAACGAAGCGGCTAGAGCTGTTTTAGTGGAGGTGGTGCAGCAGTTACGGGATTTGGGCTTAGAAAATGGGTTTGGACTTTTAATTAGTGATTCAATCTTAGGTCCAAGCCCTAATCCGTTTTTAACATTATAAAAGGGCTTTAGACTTCTATTTTCACACACCTTTTTCATAATATAACATACGCTTAAGAGTCGGACACCAGAGAAGAAGTTAGAGGCATGAAGAGAAGAAGCAAGAGCTGGAGACTGTCTATATCTCCGATTCTCAGCCAATTCAATTCCGTAATTAGGTTCTTCTATTTTATTCTGTAAAACATGATGAACCTATTTATTTCTTTAGTTTTTATCTTTTCAATAATTATGAGCTAAACTTAATTAGTGCTTGAGAACGCATAATGGGTTAATCCCAATTTGATTTTATTTCGATGTTTGAATTTGGGATATTTATTATTTAAATCAAATTGGGGAATTCGTATTTTTCTTTAATATGTGTTTAATTACTATTATTGACCTGATCAATTAATAATAGGACTTAGTATCTAAGTTATTCCAATTAGTGGCGATTGGATCACCTTGACGGGAGGTTTAGGTACCGAACTAGTTAACGAATGTAGGTTAGAAATTATTTGACTCTGACGAGCTTAATTAAACCTATGGCCTATTGGGTAATTTAAACTTAATCACTTGAGAGTGGACTATAATCACCCTGACGGGGTTTGTAGCACTTGAGAGTTGCTCCTTAGTCCACCCTGACGGGGGTAAGGAGAATATAGAATCCCGACCAATACAAATTGACCAAATTGTCCCTTAAACAATGTCTGAAATGAATGATAGTTAGGAAAAATCCTTGCGTCTCTCAAGTACTGCCTGCTCATACTTGCGTCTTACCTTTATTTACTTGTGTCTTAGTTATTTAATTACATTTTCGTATTAGTCTTTCATACTTAGGATTAATGCAAACCAACCAATCAACTATTAAACCTTTTAATTGCTTTCATAAGTGCAACCATTCATTACTTGATAAGCATTGTAGTTAACCAACCGTCCCTGCGAACGAATCTGTTATCACTATTATTACCTGGGACAATCGTACACTTGCGGTTGTGGTTCAATTACTTTTTGCATTTATTTTAGAACACACAAAGGACCACCACTCTCCTTGCGAAACAAGCATGGCGGATCCTGCATAATCGTGACTCCTTGGTGTCAAAAGTTTTAAAAGAGATTTATTTTCCTAATTATGACTTATGGAATGCTAAGCTTAAGAATAAAAGATCTTGGAGTTGGTGTAGCATTTATAAAGGTCTATCTTTTCTTAAGGACGAATGTATTTGGCAAGTGGGTAAAGGACTTAATATTAATATATGGAATGATGCCTGGATTTCAAAAGGGTATAAACTCAGTAAGTCGGATAATTGCACGATCAACAATAGCGGAATGTTTTAACAATAATTTTACAAATTGGAATTATGACATTCTAAAGGATTTTTGTACATCAAGAGACCTGATGGAGATAAGGAAGATACCTATTCTACAACTTGACAAGGAAGATAAAATCATTTGGCCAAACACTAAAGATGGGGTATATTCGACTAAATCAGGCTATCACGGGTTGGTGCAGAAAGAGATTGATAAAGAAGGAGAATCTTCTGCTGACGCTTAATCTAACGATACTAAAATGTGCGACATTATATGGAATTCAAAGGTTCCACTTAAAATTAGGAATTTTATCTGGATGTTACATAATAATGCAATACCAACGCAGTCGAACCTGGAAAAAAGGAAATGTATCGATAATGATACATGTGAATGGTGTGAGATTGAGACAGAAAATATTATGCACCTCTTCATAAAATGCCCCTTTAGTATGGCGGTTTGGACTAATTCTCAGCTGCAATGCAAAATTTATTGCTCATTTAGTGGTAATATAAGTGAGTGGATAAATGTAATTATTGAGAATTATTCAAGGAATGGGTGGGATAGAAGATTGGTTACCGCTACAATCTTTGCGATGATTTAGAATATATGGAAAGCTAGGATGAGAGGTTTCTTCGAGAAAAAATCCTAGAATATAATTGAATAAAATGAAAAAACAAAGGCTTTATTAAAATATATCTTTTCGGATTACAATGAGAGGCATCGACAGGGCGTAAGGAATCTACCTAGTGAAGGAATTGTCATAAATCCTTTTGTAGAAGATGTTGCAGAGTTAGTTTGGATGAACGATGCATCCTTCTCCAAAAGTTGGGAACCTACTGGTATTGTATCAATTGGAGTCAATAAAGATGGGAAGGTAGCTCATAAGGTTATTAAACAAGCAAAAGTTAATTCAGCTCTTGAAGGGGAAAGTTGGGTCGTCCTTCAGGCCATGAGGTCTGCAGCAGACCTTCGTTTACATAGTAGCTCTTTCTACTTTGACAACCTTGAAATTGTACAAGGTATTGTTAATGGTGGGTGTATTAATTGGAGAATTAGTCAAATGATTAATGAAGCACTCAGCTAATTAAAGAGATATCCGAATCGGAAGGTTTTTCATGTTAAGAGAGAGTTGAATCAGATTGCGGACAAGGTCGCCAAATTAAGTCGTCGAGGAATCGACGTTTCTAGCTGCCCGACGAACTCGATTATTGAGTTTTTTTAGTAGTCTATCTAAGTTAGATCGTAGTAGCTAGTATGTAATGTTTCATTGTCAAAAAAAAGTATTATCTTATAATTTTAGCGAATTATTAATTTAGCACCCTATCCTCGAGTCGGGACCGGCAAAAAATATTACCTTAGAGAGTTTGTAAATAATCGAGTATTAGTTTATCGAGTTTTTACTGTAAGTGAACATATATTCTTACAATCTTGTACACACATGAATAAAGAAACCATCACAATCTCATTGATTCATTTTACTTTTTTTTTATAATAAAATATAGGGACCTTTACATATTTCAACAACTCTTTTGGGCAAAACTGGTACTACTCCAGGTCTTTTAAGCTGCATGATTTTTTTAGCAAGAAGTAGTTTAGCATGCTAGCAATTCTGCCAACCTAGGGGTACAAATGGAAAAAAATTCCAGGATTCAAATATTTTTCAGATATGAGATTCACAAAATGGTGTCAAAATCTCTCATAATACTGATGTGTTAGCATGAACAGGAGCATTTAATATGATGCATTGATGTCTCCCTTTTTGGTCTAAATATAAGCCCTTAGGAGACATCATTTTAGGATGAAAATGGTCTTTTTATATTGACTTTTGTGCTTAAATTGCAATATTACACTTTCTCCCCTTGGAATTAGACTATTTGCATTTATAGAGCTTTTGTGCGTTAATTTACTTATTTTTAGTGCAAAGTTAGTAGGTTTATGAATTTCATGAAAAACCAATCCAAGGAGGAGAAGTGAGAATTAAAGTCTTAGAATCTTTCTAGTGTGCTTAGTCGAGTTTCCTGAATTTAAATTGCACTTTCTTATTTCTAGTCTTGATTTAATGATTTATTATTTTTAAAGCATATGTGGTTTAATTATTTATTTAATGTGAAGCTTTAGAGATAATATGGAAATAAATTAGATGCTAAATCAATGCTAAGGAGATAAGGAAAGAAGATCTTAAAGAAATCTGGAGATAGAAGGAATTAGAGTCCAACTAGGAAAAGGAAAAGCTGCCTTATGAATTTGAAATTCCAGCCACGTTTTAAAGATCAGTCCATAACTTATGATTGGCTAGGAATTTGGGCGAGTGGTCTGCACCAATGGAAAGCTCTTTCCGAGACAAGTGGTTTCATATATTGGAACTCCTCAAACGGATAAGTATTGAAAAGATATGACCAAATCAAATCAGCAGCAGAATCTTACCTTTCCTAGATTTTAGGGTTACGAATTAAAGAGTCATTGACTTGTCTTCCACTCCAAGTAATTCGACCTAGGGCTTGCTAGCACCCTCAAATACAAGCTCTAAACCTTATAAAATGATTCCTTGGCTGCATAAGCTTAATATACACAAATAATTCATTATATAAGCAATCAAGAGGATCTAGAGGAGGAAGAAGCAAGAGATAGAGCTTAACTACATCAATTCAACACTTCTCCATCTCTATTCTTTGAGTAAATTAGTATTAGATCTATTTTGTCTATGAGGTATTTCTAAGCTATTTATTCAAGAAGTTTATTTATGCATAATTTCTCTTTAGGATTGTAATTATATGAACCATTGATTATTGTTTTTCTGTTTTAATTTGAATATGGGATTTTAGTATTTAATTGAATTGGTTCTTAATTTCCATTGACTATATTCTTGTGCTTGTTCACTATCATTGACGTCGCGAATCAAGAGTAGGTTTTAGTAATTAGGCTATTCACTTTGGTGGGGAAGTGATCACCTTGACGGGGCGTTTAATTACAGAAATAGGATATAGACGCGTGGTATCCGTTATTTGACCCTGACGGGCTTGACTAACCACGTAGCCAATTGGGTACAATAGTATTCATCTGAAAGTAGCTTATAATCGCCCTGACGGGGTTTGTAATACCGTAGGATAGCTTCTAGGTCCACCCTGACGGGGGCTAGGAGATTATAGATTCCCGACTATTGTGAGATTTCCCATTCACCCTTATTCTTAGTAATCATAGATTCAATAGGTTCATCTTTGCATATCATTATATTTCTTGCATAATTATTAATTGTTTATTTTATTGTCTATTTTATTATTTAGTTAATTAGAAAACAAACTCCTATGCTATTTATCTTTTTAGTTAAAGCAATTAAAACTATCTATTCTAATATTGAACACGAAGTTAGAATAACTTCTTAAATCCATGTGGAGACGATAATCCCGTATTTACTTATCTATTACTTGGTACGACCCGTACACTTGCGGTCTGTGGATCCTTTATTACTTTGCATTTAATTCATTATATTATAACACACAAGGACCCACCAAGTTTTTGGCGCCGTTGCCGGGGATTTAAAGCGGTTATTTTATTTTGTGTTTAAGTTAGGTTAGTAGTTTTAGTTGTTTTTAGTTTTACGTTTGTTTTGTTTTAGTCTCTTCCAGGTTTTTCTTTAGGTATGGAGATTTCCCTCTATCAAGAGTCTATCCCAAAACCGACCTGTTATATGCCAGTACACAAATTCATGGACTTGACATGCAAGAGCTTGACAGATCATTATGACAGGCTCAGGAAGTTGGAGGACTCCCTCAATTGTTTCATGAAGGCCACAATGGATAATATAATGAAGAGTGATGCGAAAATCGATGCTATCATGTCATTAGTGCAAGTCATGCAACAAGGCCATCAATTAATGGAGCAACGATTGACGCAACTCACAGAAACAATTGAGCAATTACAACAAGCACCATCTATGCAAACGGGCCAAAGTATAAATTTAGATGATGAAGCCAGTCAAATTGATAGCGATGTTTGGTTCGAAGTAGCTAAAGAATTTAGCCTTCAAGAAGAGGAGGAAGTGGAATCACCACAAGTTGCACCTAGTGAACTAGAGATTCCAACAATAGAAGAATCAACCACGCTAAGCATAGATGATTCAATTGTTGGTAATGGAGTCGAAATTGAAATTAAATCTTGTGAAGGGAAGATTACACCCATGGAAAATCCAGCCAAGCCGCGTTTAGGGGAATCAAATATTGAGGTCTTGGTTAGAAAAGAGATAGCAGAAGAAGATACTAGGATGGATTCACCACCTAGTACTCCATTGATGTCACCTCCCAATCCAATAACGACGAATCATTCAAATGGTGACATCGATAAAGCATTTGTAGAGGTGTGTAAAGACAAAGCTTACACCCAAATGCTTGAAAGTAATACAAAAGAACTCACACCGCAACAAGTATTCATAGAAGTTATTCCTGAAACAAATGAGAATGCGAGTGTAGAGATCGAGGTTGAAGACATGGCCCTCATAACAAACGCAAGTTCTGAAACATCCCTTGTTTTAGACAAAATTCTAGAGGAGGAGCCACGTGAGTTCCCCATTGTTCCTGAAGTATCTAAAGAGGTTAAAGAGAAGGACCACCACCATGAACCCGTGAAGAAGAGAGCTAAAGATGAGTTTGGGGTCGGAACCACGGTTGCTTGGAAGGCCTCCAAACAAGAGAATAGACCACGAGGATTCAAAAATGAGTGGATGGGACCATTTGTTGTTACTCGAGTAGTGACACCAAAATTAATAGAGATACAACCTTCTAGAGGTCAAAGGACGCGAATTGTAGACATACATAACCTCACCCACTGCTGGGGAGGCTACATAATCAAGGGATAATGGAGGTAACCCGTCAAACTTTAAATGACTTTAAATAAAAGTGCTCTTGGGAGACACCCCAGGCTTTAATTGCTTTCTTAGTTTAGTTTTTTTTGTGTATATTATTTAGTTACGCATTTTTTTAGTTGATATTTCATATTTGAGAAAGGTATTCGTGTTTTTGATGCTTAGGTACTAGAGAATCGAGTTCGGGAGAGAAAACAATTTTTTTTGGAAAAATCTGATCATCGGTGCGGTATACCGGAGCATAGCCGCGGTGCACCGCAGTGGACAAAAACCCGTGCCACGGTAGCAGCCACGTGTTTTATGCAGAGAAAGAAAAAAAAATCGAGTTGATGGGTCCGGTATACCGGACCCTATACCGTGCCCTATATCGCAGAGCCAACACGTGCCACGGGGGGGCTATCACGGGTATTTTGACGAAGGGAGCATCAGAAGGTGCGGTGTACCCCTGCGGTGCACCCCCTAGTCTGCAGGGATGGTCCGCACGGCGCTGCTGGAGAGAGAAAAACAGGTTTTTAAGGTTATAAAAGAGGTATAAAGCTTTTAATTCCGAATTATATAAACCTCAAGCCTCTTTCTATTCTCCAAACCTCTCCCAACTCCATTAAAGCTCATTCAAACCTTCACCTAACATAAAAACACAACCAAATCACCATGAATTCAAATCTAAATCCTTCCCTACATCAACACAAAGAAGATTTCAACCATCCAAATCATATCAAAACATCTAGAATCCAAGAATCAAGAGCTTATATTTTCAAAATCCATCCAAAATTCCTTAAACCCATATCATCAAAGCTTGATTCAATTATACCCACATAGAGAATTGTCATCCTAAGACCTTTCCTAATCCAAATAAAGCTTGTTCCACCTATTATCAAAGTTACAAATTTCAAGAGTGTTCAAGGCTTTGAGTTGGGGGTCAAAAGAGATGATAAAAAGAACAAAGATATTGTTAAAGGGTATGAAGAATAGAAGCAAGGTATTGGGTGAGCTCTAGAAGAAATCAATTGAGATGGGTACTAGTTTGGGAATAAATACAAGGTAAATCGGATCAAGAGAATAGAGGAAAGCATGCAGTGGTGAAATCAAAGAGCAAAAAGGTTTCTAATTTCATAAGGCAGACACCACAACCTCAACAAATCAAGCATCCTTTTGACCAAAGATGATCAAAGCTTCTGGGACGCTAGTAGTTGTTGCCACAACAAAATATTCCTGGATAAACACCTTCACATGAGAGATTATTCAAAAGCAAAGTTGGAGGATGAGAAACAATAGATCTCTAGAGTGTTATTGATTGGGATGGAGCACAAGGATGTAAGGGATATCGAAATTGGTGATACATGGAGTTTACATACAAGGAAATCACTGCACCCTATCTTGGGTATTAATCAAGCGAGGCAATAGCCTCGAAGAGCATGTTTTCTTTCTTCCTTACCATTTCTCTATATGCACTATTTTCTATTTTTATTTTATTGAGTCTTTTCGAGTCGTGGGGACACGACTCATTTTTGAGTTGGGGATGGGGATTCGTTGTCCCTCATCTCCATTTTTATGTGATTTATTGTTTTTTTAGAGAAATTTGAAATTTTTTTTAAAATTTTTAAGAGATGGATTAGATGTGGAATATGTTTAATAGCTTGAAAGCATAAGCTTAGTAAGTTAATGATAGAAAGTAGTATGTTTATGAGCTACTTTATTTTGTATGCTTTGAGTATTTGCAGGAACACACATTGATATTAAAGAAAAGATTAGTTAGCAATGCGATAGAAAGTATGTTCGATCTCAGGGAGCCATGAGTGGTGTGTAGGCCGTGAGATTCAAGCTAGTTGATAAACCCATTTAATGAACGTGCTAAAGGTAAGAGAATGACGAAATTGCATAGTTAGAAAGTGATTAAGGCGTTTCTTTCATAAGCCCCTTGTTGCCTTTTAGCTTGCTGTCCATTTATTATATTATATATCCTTCTCAGCCCCTTCTAGCCTTTCTAAAGCCTTTGTATTAGCCACATTATAAGCCATATCCCTTTAGTTTATTAGGCATTTCCATATGACCCGCACTCGAATCGCGATGCATAGACAATTGTTTTAGAGCTTGAGTTTGGGGTGGTGGGTCCACCATTATGGAAAATATTATTGGTGGGGATTTTTGAGCTTATTAGTGTGCTATGTTCTATATATTGATGATGATTCACAGGTTTATTATATTGCAACCCTTTGCCGCGGTAACAGTAAATGAAAAAGAAGCTACGAGCTAATATTATGAAAAGGCATAATTTATGAAAAATAGCGTGATATCTCAAAAAGAGGATCATAGCTATACAAAAGAAAAAAATTGATATGAAAAGAATATATATTTGGACCGGCAAAGAGGAATTTTTATGTGAACATCTTTATGCTTTAATTGGGTTATTGGGGATGCTAATTTGTGCATCAAGGAATTCATTGGGTTGAGTGGGAACGTTTTACGAGAGTAACTCAAGCTCTAGGACGATTCGTTGATGGCTAGTGAGGAGAGAGCCAAAAGCTCACTCTAAATTTTCCAAATATACTTATCATACCGTCCCTAAGCCAACATTACAACCCTAAAGACCTTATGATTCTTTGCTATGTAATCTAGAAGTGATTGAGCCATTAGAGATTAGTTAAGTGGATCTTTGGATACTAGTGAAGTTCGATGAACAATCTATAGCCTCCATGGTAAACTGAGTTAAGATCCTCTCCTTCTTACATTGCAAAACTAATCCAACCTTGAATTCAAGCCGTGTTGATTGTAGATATGACAAGTGTGCAGGTATGTAGTTTGTAAATATTATTACATGAAATTTTCTAAGTAGTTGCTTGAGTTTATTCTATATATTCTGCTATCTTCTTCTCCCCTGTGCTTCATTGATATAGCTGATATTTTCGAGACTTCCCTATGTTTTTATTTTTATTGTATCGGGACGATACAAGTTTGAGTTGGGGGTCTTGATGTCTCCCTTTTTGGTCTAAATATAAGCCCTTAGGAGACATCATTTTAGGATGAAAATGGTCTTTTTATATTGACTTTTGTGCTTAAATTGCAATATTACACTTTCTCCCCTTGGAATTAGACTATTTGCATTTATAGAGCTTTTGTGCGTTAATTTACTTATTTTTAGTGCAAAGTTAGTAGGTTTATGAATTTCATGAAAAACCAATCCAAGGAGGAGAAGTGAGAATTAAAGTCTTAGAATATTTCTAGTGTGCTTAGTCGAGTTTCCTGAATTTAAATTGCACTTTCTTATTTCTAGTCTTGATTTAATGATTTATTATTTTTAAAGCGTATGCGGTTTAATTATTTATTTAATGTGAAGCTTTAGAGATAATATGGAAATAAATTAGATGCTAAATCAATGCTAAGGAGATAAGGAAAGAAGATCTTAAAGAAATCTGGAGATAGAAGGAATTAGAGTCCAACTAGGAAAAGGAAAAGCTACCTTATGAATCTGAAATTCCAGCCACGTTTTAAAGATCAGTCCATAAATTATGATTGGATAGGAATTTGGGCGAGTGGTCTGCACCAATGGAAATCTCTTTCCGAGACAAGTGGTTTCATATATTGGAACTCCTCAAACGGATAAGTATTGAAAAAGATATGACCAAATCAAATCAGCAGCAGAATCTTACCTTTCCTAGATTTTAGGGTTACGAATTAAAGAGTCATTGCCTTGTCTTCCACTCCAAGTAATTCGACCTAGGGCTTGATAGCACCCTCAAATACAAGCTCTAAACCTTAGAAAATGATTCCTTGGCTGCATAAGCTTAATATACACAAATAATTCATTATATAAGCAATCAAGAGGATCTAGAGGAGGAAGAAGCAAGAGCTAGAGCTTAACTACATCAATTCAACACTTCTCCATCTCTATTCTTTGGGTAAATTAGTATTAGATCTATTTTTTCTATGAGGTATTTCTAAGCTATTTATTCAAGAACTTTATTTATGCATAATTTCTCTTTAGGATTGTAATTATATGAACCTTTGATTATTGTTTTTCTGTTTTAATTTGAATCTGGGATTTTAGTATTTAATTGAATTGGTTCTTAATTTCCATTGACTATATTCTTGTGCTTGTTCACTATCATTGACGTCGCGAATCAAGGGTAGGTTTTAGTAATTAGGCTATTCACTTTGGTGGGGAAGTGATCACCTTGACGGGGGGTTTAATTACAGAAATAGGATATAGACGCGTGGTATCCGTTATTTGACCCTGACGGGCTTGACTAACCACGTAGCCAATTGGGTACAATAGTATTCATCTGAAAGTAGCTTATAATCGCCCTGACGGGGTTTGTAATACCGTAGGATAGCTTCTAGGTCCACCCTGACGGGGGCTAGGAGATTATAGATTCCCGACTATTGTGAGATTTCCCATTCACCCTTATTCTTAGTAATCATAGATTCAATAGGTTCATCTTTGCATATCATTATCTTTCTTGCATAATTATTAATTGTTTATTTTATTGTCTATTTTATTATTTAGTTAATTAGAAAACAAACTCCTATGCTATTTATCTTTTTAGTTAAAGCAATTAAAACTATCTATTCTAATATTGAACACGAAGTTAGAATAACTTCTTAAATCCCTGTGGAGACGATAATACCGTATTTACTTATCTATTACTTGGTACGACCCGTACACTTGCGGTCTGTGGATCCTTTATTCCTTTGCTTTTAATTCATTATATTATAACACACAAGGACCCACCATGCACCTTTCTGAAGATCAACTAATTGTTCACTTTGTTTACTCAAAAAGTTTAACCACATCTAATACTCTCATTTTCTTTGTATTGTTCTACAGTTTTTAGATGATTACTTGGATCCTTCCATCATTCTAATGACATGCTATTATATAAGCTTACATGTTTGTGCTGGAATAAATATATCAACAACTAATTTGCTTTCACCGTCTTTGAAGAACAATTACTTAAAACACCTTATGTGAGGAATAATAACAAACACTAAGTTATATTACCTATCATACTCACATTGTGGCTTCACTACTAAATGGCCTTTTCTCCTTTCTTCATTGTCTTCACATACCTGATAAGTGCAGGATATATATGACCTATTTAAAAATAGGTGTTATCGGAAACACAATATTAACAAACATAAAAGGTATAAAAAAAATCAATATATTATACATTCCTGTATAGTGAACTCAACTCCATCTGATTTTAATATTACTGTTTCATCTTCAAGTTTATATTCATACTTAACTGAATTACAGAAAAAGAGTTTGCAATTAACATACAAAAGATTTTTTAATTTTTTGCCGATCAGAGAAATGAGAGATTTATTGGTGGTTGTTGGTAGTCTAAGATACAAGGGATGTGTGGCAGCGTGGTGGCCTAAGAGAGGGAAAGGTGTGGCAGAGTGGAAAAGACTTAGGAAAGGCTAAAGAGAAAAAACATTATATACCATCTCTGAAAGTAGAAATGGTGATGTGATCTATTCTGAAGTAAATGCGAGCATCTTCGTTTGCCAATTTCATATCAATTTGAATGATCTAAAAATCCAAGAATTATTATTATTTATTATCAGGATAGAAAAATAGTAAAAATTAAGAAGGGTAAAATGGACATTCTCTTGAGAGTGGAAAAGGAAAGTTCTCTTTTGTCTTTCCTGAGCTTATTTTTTCTCCCATTCAACAGTATTGGAAATCTTAGCTTCAAACTTGTTGTAAAATAGTACTCAAAATAGTTTTCGATTTGAGGCAAACTATTTTGAGTACTATTTTACAACAGTGGTATCAGAGCTTTGTTGATTCTTTGTGAAAATCGTTTTCGAAAAGATTTGTCGGTTTTTCAGATCTGTGAATTTTTGGTGGCATTATAAATCTTCGAATATCTTTTCTACAATAAAAGTTTGATTTCTTTTATTGATACTCACAGATCTTACATTTTAGGGTTTTCTCAAAAACTTATCCTAGAATTATTTTTCTAGGGTTTGTGATTTAAAATCTAACCCTAATAATCGATTGCCTTGTGTTGTATATCATTTTTCTGATATATAGGTATTAAGAAATGGCAACTTCAAGGCTAGAAGTTTCTGTGTTCGATGGTAAAGGTGATTTCAGAGTATGGAAAAAGAAAATGCGTGTCTTATTATCGCATAATAAGGTGTTAGCAGCGCTTGAACCTAATATGGATCATTGGTCAGAAGATGCTCGAAAGCGAGTGAATGAAATAAAGGAAGAAGCATATAATCTTCTCTTCTTAAACCTCTCTGACAATGTAATTCGAAAGGTTGATGGTGCAGAGACTGCTCTTGAACTATGGGGTAAACTCGAATCTTTATATTCTGTTCAATCTGCCCCTAATCTTGATTTTCTAAAAGGAAATCTATTCTCATATAAAATGGATTCTTCTAAAACAATTGATGAAAATGTGGATAAATTTTTGAAACTTAATCTTGTATTAAAAGGTTCTGAAATGGCCCTTGATGAGACTAGTAAAAGCATGATCCTATTAAACTCTATACCTGATTCATATCAAGTAGTTAAAGATGCTTTTCAATACTCTTCTGTGATGCCTACATTTGATCAAATTGTTGCCTCTTTGAAAACTAGGGAGCTAGAATTGAAAAACTTAAAGCGAGTTGGTAACAATTTATTTGTGAAATATAAATCTGACCCCCCTGAGCAGACTAAACCTAATAAGTTCAAGAAAAAGAACAAAGGTAATAAGAATAAATCTGAACCAAGGAAATGTTATCATTGTGGTAAGCCTGGCCATATTAAAAAGAATTGTTATGCTCTTAAGAATAAGAACAATGCTAATCTTGAGACTAATCTTGCATGTATGCCCCCTAAACATGATGATACTTGTGAGGTGTTAAATGTATCTGATATTACTTGTAATACTAGTTGGATATTAGACTCTGGATGCACTTTTCATATGAGCCCCAATAAAGAGTGGTTTTATAACTTGAAAAATACTGCTTCTGAAACTGTTTATATGGGTTACAATAATACTAGTCAAGTTGCTGGTATAGGAAACATTGATTTAAGGCTTAACAATGGTAATGTGGTAACCCTCACTAATGTGAGATGAATACCTGACCTAAAAAGGAACTTGATATCCTTAGGAGTGTTAGATGAACTTGGTTGTGTATATGATGTATGCACTGGTATGATAAATGTCCATAAGAATGATAAACTTGTCATGTGTGGAAAGAAAGTTTCTAGTTTATATGTTCTTGATGGTATGTGTATTTTATCTGATTCTAACAATGTTGAAACAAGTGTTGTAAGTGCAGCTACTCTTAAATGGCAACTCAGGTTAGGGCACATGAGTCAATTAGGACTCAATGTGCTAAGTAAAGAAGGTATGTTTGGTAAGGATTCTATTACCTCTTTAAATTTTTGTGAACCTTGTGTTTTAGCTAAACAACATAGAATGAAGTTTAAGACTGGTGTTCATTTGTCTACTTGCATTCTTGAATATATACATGCTGACTTGTGGGGCCCTGAGAAGCATGAAACACATGGTGGAAAAAAAAATACTTTTTGTCCTTAGTTGATGACTACTCTAGAAGAGTCTGGACCTTTCTATTAAAGAATAAAAGTGATACCTTTAGTGCTATAAAATAATGGATTGTTTTAAATGAGAATCAAACTGGAAAAACTGTTAAAACACTTAGAACTGATAATGGTTTGGAATTTTGTAATGAAGAAATGGATAATTTCTGTAAATTGCGAGGCATTATGAGACATAGAACTCTTAGGAAAACCCCACAACAAAATGGTGTGGCTGAGCGCATGAATAGAACTTTACTTGAGAAAATTAGATGCTTATTGTTTACATCTGGCTTGTCTAAATCTTTTTGGGGTGAGGCTCTTTACACTGCCACTTATTTGATAAATAGGAGTCCTAATAGATCCATTGACATGAAATGCCCTATGGAATTGTGGAACAATAAGAAGCCTGACTTGCCTGAACTAAGAATTTTTGGTTGTGCTGCCTATGCTCATAATAAAGAGGGTAAATTAGACCCTAGATTTATAAAATGCGTTTTTCTTGGCTATCAATCTATGCATGGTACTAAAGGTTATAGATTATGGGATAAAAATGCAAATGATATTAAAATTTTGATTAGTAGAGATGTTATTTTTGATGAGACTAACTTTCCTTGCAAGAAAAGTGTTGTGATTTCAGGTAATGATCAAAGTGAACCTGAAGCATCTTCTGCTGGTACTGAGATTGAGGTGGAGCCCCTTCAAACTGGAAGTGATGAGGCTACCTCTGATCTAGTCACTGAAGAAGAAAATGAAAAGACTCAACCCTCTGAGTAGCCAGGTAACACTGAGCCACACTCAGAATTTGAGACTCCTCAGGAATCCCTTCAAGAAAGCCTTGCTAATTATCAATTGACAAGAGATAGAGAAAAAAGGGACCCAAAGCCATCTACTAGGTACTCTTATGCAGAGTTAGTCTACACTGCTTTAATTGCAGCTACTGAGGTAACAAACACTGAACCTGAGACTTATCTTGAGGTGTTAAAATCTAAGGATAAGAGTAAGTGGTTAAATGCAATGAAAGAGGAAATGAATTCTTTACTTATCAATAACACTTAGGTTTTAGTTAAAAATCCACCTGGCCAGAAATTAATTGAATGTAGGTGGTTATATAAGCTAAAGGAAGGTGTATCTGAGACTGACCCACCTAGATTTAAGGCTAGATTAGTTCCTAAGGGTTATACACAAAGAGAAGGAATAGATTTCCATAAAATTTTTGCTCCAGTTGTAAAATTTAAAACCATTAGAACTATGTTAGCTTATGTGGCTTGTTATGACTTAGAGTTGGAACTACTTGATGTAAAAACTGCATTTTTGCATGGTGAACTTGATGAAAATTATATATGAAACAACCTGAAGGATTCATTGACCCTAAACACCCTGAATATGTTTGTTTACTTAAGAAATCTTTATATGGCCTTAAGCAATCTCCTCGGCAATGGTATAAAAGATTTGATACATTTGTTTTAAGCTTGGGTTTTAAAAGAAGTGTATATGATAGCTGTCTATACTTTAAAGTATTATCTGATAGTATGATATTTTTGTTATTATATGTGGATAACATGTTACTAATTAGTAATTCTTTGCAGAGTATCAATAAATTAAAAGCTAATTTGAGCTCTGAGTTTGATATGAAGGATTTAGGAAAGGCTAATAAGATATTGGGTATGATCATTGAAAGGAATAGAAAAGAATGTAGTCTGCGACTGCATCAAAAGCCTTATCTTGAGAAGCTTGTTGAGAAGTATGGTAATCTTAATTGTAAAAAGGTGGAGATGCCTTTAGCAGGACACTTTCTCTTGAGCAAAAATCAATGTCCCAAAAACATTTCTGAGAAAGTTAAAATGAGCTATATCCCTTACTCTAATGTGATTGGCTCAATTATGTATGCCATGATTAGTACAAGGCCTGATCTCTCTTATGCTATATTGGTGGTCCTTTGTGTGTTCTAAAATAAATGCAATAAATAATCGAACCACAACCGCAAGTGTACGGTTGTCCCAAGTAGTATAATTGATAAAACAGATTCGTTCCAAGGACGGGATGGTTGACTACAATGCTTATCTATTAATGATTGATTGCACTTGTGAAAGCAAATAAAGATGATATGTTTGTTTGGTTTTGTATTAATGCTAAGTAAATGAAAGACAATTATCAAGATGCAAATAAAATCTAAGACGCAAGTAAAATGATGTAAACGCAATATGAGAAGTAGCACTTGATAACGCAAGGATCCTCCCAATCCTATTTCCTAACTTATGTTGTTTAAGGGCTAAATTGGTCAATTACAATGGTCGGATTCTAAATTCCTTATACCCCCGTCAGGGTAAATATGATCCACTTTTGGATGTTTAAGTTTTATTACCTCATTGGCCCTAGGATTAGCTAAGTTCGTCAGAATCAATAGCTTCTATCCTAGATTGAATAAATGATTCTGTATCTAAACCCTCCGTCAGGATTATCCAATCGCCACTAATTGGAATAGCCTAAATACTAACACCTGTTCCTAGTTCATGACGCTAAAAACAGTAAATATTCTCAATTTATCGAAAAGAGTAAAAGACACAATCTAGTTTAATTTAACAGAAACCCAAATTCAACATATAGAATTCAATAAGATTGGGATTCACCCATTAATTGTTCTCAAGCACTATTAAATGTTTAGCTCATATTAAAAAGAAAAACTAAATTAAATGTAAAGGAATTCATATTGATTACAAAATTAAAAGATAAAAGAACCTAATTTCCGGAA
Organism: Nemophila menziesii; assembly: GCA_029959085.1. NCBI lineage: Eukaryota > Viridiplantae > Streptophyta > Magnoliopsida > Boraginales > Hydrophyllaceae > Nemophila > Nemophila menziesii. The sequence continues at coordinate 4,296,836 of JARWIR010000004.1, forward strand.
TAGGAATGACTACGAACGGAGATATAGACCCTCTCCAACTCTTGTAGCTTCTTCTTTCTTCCTTCTGTTGCTTCTCTCTGGTGTTTAATCTTGCAGAATGTGAATTGTATGAAAAATAGAAGTCCAGACCTCCTTTTATAAGTACAAATTCGGACTTGGACCTAGGCTTTTAATTAAATGAAATATAAAAGGCCCAAGTCCACTAACTTAGCCCAAAATCCCGTAACTGCTGATATGCCTTCACTAAAACGGCTATTTCCGACTCGTTATGACTCCGATTGACCTCATTCCAGTTGCTAAAGTTCCGTAACTCGATAGAGAGCGTTTTCTCTTCAAAGGTCAGTGGCTAAATCATCGCTTAAGCACCTCGAAATCAGCAATTATGGCCTGGAAAATGGATTTTCAGCTCTAAAAATAATATCTTCGGGATTTATCTTCAAGTCTTGACTCTATCTCTTGATCTTTGACTTTCTCCTTGGATTCCTCTTCTAGCTAACATCTAAAACCTGTAAACTTTACACTAAAAATACCCATATTACGCGCAAAAGCTTAATAAATTAAAAATGCTAGAAATAAAAGAGGAAAATCATATTATTGCATATTTAGTCCAAAAGTCTATCAAATTGATTAAATAAACACCAAAAATGATGTCTCCTAAGGGTCGAAAATAAGAACAATTAAGGAGACATCAAGACCCCCAACTCAAACCTTTGTCGTCCCGACAAAGCAAAACAAAACAAAACAAGGGGTAGAAGTAAACGCAAGAACAAATAGAAGCTAGCAAATAAACCTAAAGCAATTCTTAAGATAAATCTCATATAGCAAAACTTTAAGAACTAACATATACATACACTAATCATGCAACATCAAATATAAATAATCTCAATCATAAAATTAAAGTCGCAATGCTTGAAGGTTACACTTGTACTCATCTCTGTATGATGGCTATAGGGTGGTCATTAATCCTAACTCGTTTTGAACGCTCCACCTAGTGTATTCTCTATCAACAGAATTATAAATTCACTATGCACTTAGGAATCACGAGGTATTTATGGTTTTAATAATGGCTTAAGGACGGTATGGATATATATTTGGTAAATTTGAAGTGAGCTTTTGGCTCTCTCCTCACTTACCATCAACAATGTCCTCGAGCTTGAGTTTACGCTAAAAAATGTTCTCACTCACCCATTTGACGCGCTAATGTTGCGTCCCCAATGTCAACCCAAATAAACTAAGATGATTTCCAAAAATATTCCACTTTGCCGATTTATTTATTCTTTCTTTTTATTTTCTTTTCTTCTTTTTTTGTACAAGATACCCATGACTATAATTTTGATGTGGAAAGTTATGTCTCTTATAATTTTCTTTTTCTCTCTCTTTTTTTTTTTAATTTTTGGCAAAGGGTTACAATTAATAATATCATCTTTTGTTTTTGTGCCTCAATACAAACACATATAATCCCTTCCCAATGTAAATTCCCAAATGTGGACCCTCCACCCCAAACTCAAGCTCGAGACAAGTCTCAGGGTTGTGATTCAAGTGCGGGTCATCTGGTCATGCCTAATAATCTAAAGGATAATGGGCTTATATCGTGGCTACAAAAGAAAAGTCTTAAGGCTCAAAATTGGGCTCAGACGGATAAAATTATAATAAGGGATAGCAAGCTAAAAGGCTTCAAATGGCTAACAAAGAACTGCCCCTATCATTTTCCTAAGTACATAGCTTGTCTTTAGTTCATATCTAGGTGGGTTCTCTACTAATTAAGATTTCACGTTCTACACACCAAACATATTCCTTAAGTACAAGCTTACTTCATTTGCATTGTTCATTAATTTTTCCTATCAATTACCTATGTTCGCATGCAATTGTAAGCGCGTTTTATGTTATTCCCTAAAGTCTACTATTTACTATCATAGATTCATCAAAAGTATGCTTAAAGGGACATTTAAAATCTTCTATAGTCAAACGCAACTCCGAAAATTATTTTATTGAAAGCAAATAAAACACATAGCACATAAAAACTGGGATGAGGCAACGAACCCCACCCCAAACTCAAAAATGAGTCGTGTCCCCACGACTCGAAAAGACTCAACGCAATAAAAATAAACTAAACTAACTAAAACGCGAAAGGGATAGAAAACGTATCTTAACCAGCGCGAGACTGGTTATCGGTGTTGCGTCCATGAACTTTCTCTTGCGTAAGTATACCATAGGTGGCGTGTTGGATTGTGCTCACCCCCATTAACATGTTTCGGAGAAGTTCTAACTCTTTTGTAACGTTTCCCAAAGACGCAATCATCTTCACTTGGTTCTCTTCTAACACCTTCACTTTCGCTTCCAACTCATTAGTTGTATGCATCTTCTTCTTTGGAGGAGCTCTAGGATTTCTTGTTGCTTTTAACACCTCATCATGAATATTCTTGATCAAAGCTAAACCATTACTCTCATCCACTACAACACGATCAATTTATGCGTCTTTACGCGGAACATTTGCGTCTAAGCACAAAGTAGTGATGGTACAAAGAAATTTGAGATTTTGTTGTGAAGTAGGAATTCGAGCAAATTCCATGATGGTATCATATATCACACGAGCAACATCTATAGGTTTCTCCTCAATAATACAGTTAATGAACAAAAGATGCTCCTTCTTCACTTCCAATATGTGTTTAACTCCGAAGAAGGTAGGGATTATGAAGCGTGACCAAATCTTAGCACATGGTAGCAAATTACTACTATACATCTGTCCAGGATATCTCTCTCCTTCGGGAATTGGGCGGGCCCCATCAGCAAGCACTTTCCCCCAAAGGGATGCATAATCAAACGAAGGTTCTTTTAGAGATTCTTGAAACGGACATACTCCGGAAAACTCGGGTAATTTCAATGATTTACGAATAAGCTCAACGGAGAAAGGAACTACGTTTTTGCGAATAATAACTGCTTCTTTTGAGAAGGCGATTCCTTCATAAAAATCTCGCACCAAGGTAGGAATATACTCAAGCTTCCTTTCACGCAATTCTTTCCAACCCAATTTATCACAAATAATACCATAATCTTTATAAGCACTGGTCATAATACCCTTAGGAAGATTCATCTCCTCACCAAACTTCAAAAATTGAATTCTATCACGAACCTGAGTATCCCATGGAACGAAGACTCTCTTAGGCTTTTGAGCCCATGCTTTCCTACGCGGAGGTTTCTGTTGTTGCTCAGGTTCTTCGGGAACTTCTTGTTCAGTTTCTTCCTCAATTTCTTCTTCAACTTCTTCCTCACTTTCTTCATCACTTTCATCAATTAACCTACTCTTTTTCGGATTAGCCTTACTTGGATTTTCTTTTCGTTTCGGAGCAATTGGGTGTTGTACAGTCTTTTTGGATCGCGAATCCGGAATCTCAATTGCTTGGTCTGGGCTAGCTCCAACATTGTTCCTGTTTCTTGGTATGTTTCTTCGATAGTTACACATGGAATCGGTTCTGTTAGTCATCTCTTTTCACCCCAAACTCAAAACTTCAAATAGAGAAAAAGCTAGAGAAAAGCTTTGAAATTTGATGTTTTGAGGCTTAAAACTTGAAGAATTAGGTGTTATATGAGATGGGTTAAGGTTATTTGAGAGGAATTGTGAAAGAATTGGGTTTAATTTCAAGGTTGGGAAGAGGGAATTTATGAAGAAAAGATGGATTTTGGTGATGATTTGGAGAAGCTATGAGTTGATTGTGTGTTTTTGTGATGAAAGAAGGCTTGATTTGATGATTTTATAGCTGTTTGTTGATGATTTTCAGAGTAGGTGGAGGCAAGGATTCGGAATATAAGGTTAGCTTGTAGAAAGAGGCAACAAACTAGGTTAAGTAAGCTCAAAACCGCCTCTCGCAACAGCGCACCGGCTAGCCGGTGGATTCGCCGGTATGCCGGTCGCGAGGGCGGCAGAAAAAATATTACTAAATTCGATTTTTTTTTACCTCAGACGCAAGCACCTTGCGTCGTCGCTGACGCAGTGATCAGAGACTTCATTTACTTTCACCGGCATGCCGGTGGCGTGTCGATGGCGCAATTGATGACGCAGCATCCTTGCGTTGTCGCTGACGCAAGGACCAGAACCTTTGCTTCTTCTGGCCGGCTAGCCGGTCAGTTGACCGGTATGCCGGTGAATTTCTCGCTGGCGCAAATGGTGACGCAGCAATGCTGCGTCATCGCTGACGCAGTGGTCAGAGAGTTGGGGTCCTTCAGCTTTTTTGGCCGGTATGCCGGCCAGCTCGCCGGCTAGCCGGTCAAACCTGCTGTGGACTCCAATTTTTTTTCGTTTTCTCATCGTTTTGACCCCAAACTCATGACCATTATACCCCTGAAATCATCAAAAACAAACACCCTTCCTCATTTCTTAAAAATAAACACTAAATTGAACGAAAACTTAACTAATTTACACTACGGAAATTGAAATTCTTAAACTAATATACAAGAAATTGGCTTTTGTTTAACGTCGTTAAGCTCGACGGGTTACCTCACGCTTAAGGAGCCTCCATGAGGTACATGACCTCTCCGGGATGTGGATCTTCCGAGCGCTTGGTATCTTTACCTCCATGGTATATCTTTAATCTATGACCGTTCACCATAAATGTACGGTTCTCAAGTGGATGTTCTATCTCTATAGCTCCATGAGGTGTAACCTTGGTTACAATGTAAGGTCCTGACCACTTCGATCTTAATTTCCCCGGATAATTACTGAACTTTGAATTATACTACAAAGTTCTTTTCTCGAATCCGATTATCATGCCATCTCTTGGTATTTTCTTTGTAAAGTTTAGCATTTTCATAAGCATGTAATCGAAATTCATCAAGCTCATTAAGTTTCATCATTCGATTCTGACCAGCTAGAGTAGGATCTAAATTTAACTTCGCAATAGCCCAATATGCACCCATTTCAAGTTCAAGAGGTAAGTGACAAGCCTTACCATATACCATTCGATACGGAGAAGCACCTACTGGAGTTTCGAAAGCTGTACGATAGGCCCATAGTGCATCATCTAATTTCATAGACCAATCTTTTCTAGTAGGACCAACGGTTTTCTCTAAAATAGATTTTACCTCACGATTTGATACTTCGGCTTGACCATTGGCTTGTGGATGATAAGCAGTAGATACACGATGTCTCGCTCCATATTTCTCTAAGACTGTCTTCAAGTACTTATTAACGAAATGAGTACCTCCATCGCTAATAATTACCCTTGGAGTGCCATGTCTAGTGAAAATATGTGATTTCAAGAACTTAATCACCACTCTTGAATCATTAGTTGGCAAAGACACAGCTTCTACCCACTTACACACGTAATCAACAGCTAATAAGATGTAGAGGTTGCCATTTGAAGGAACGAAAGGACCCATAAAATCTATACCCCAAACATCAAATATTTCAACTTCTAACACATTGTTACGTGGCATCTCATCCCTCTTGGATATGTTTCCGGTAAATTGACATCTTGCACATCTTTTCGTATATTCATGACAATCTTTTATAATAGAGGGCCAATAGAAACCAGATTGTAATACCTTAGCAGCAGTTCGATCTCCTTTGAAATGTCCACCATAAGGTGAGTCATGACACCCAGCTATAATCGCCTCAATTTCTTCCTTGGCTACACATCTTCTTACCATTTGATCAGCACACACTTTGTAGAGGAAAGGATCCTCCTAAAAGAATTATCTTGCACGATGAGCTAATCTTTTTCTCTCTTGATAAGTTGACCCTTCAGGAAAAGAGCCACTTACCACTAAATTTGCAATATCCGCATACCAAGGAGCTTCATAATCGCGAACAACGAATAAACTCTCATCAGGAAATTTTTCTCTAACTGCTTCAGTACCACTATTCATCTCTGAACCTTCTAACCGCGATAGATGATCCGCAACCTGATTCTCACACCCTTTTCTATCCTTGATCTCTAAATCGAACTCTTGAAGCAATAATACCTATCTGATTAACCTCGGCTTAGCATCCTTCTTCTCCATAAGATATCGAATCGCTGAATGATCTGTATAAACAATAACTTGCGCTCCAAGAAGATAAGAGCGAAATTTATCGAATGAATACACAACCGCTAGCAACTCCTTTTCTGTAACTGTATAATTCACTTGAGCACCATTAAAATTTTACTAGCATAATAAATCGAATGAAAAACTTTCTCTTTTCTTTGTCCTAATACCGCTCCCATACACAAATCACTCGCATCACACATGACCTCAAACGGTAAATTCCAATCTAGAGGTAATACTATAGGAGCAGAAATAAGCTTTTCTTTGATTGCTTTGAAGGCCGCTAAACAAGCTTCATCAAAAAGGAATTTGGAATCCTTTTCAAGTAAGTTGCATAACGGTTTAGCAATCTTAGAAAAGTCTTTGATAAATCGCCTATAAAAGCCAGCATGGCCAAGAAAACTTCTTACCCCTTTAACAGAAACAGGAGGGGGAAGAGTTTTAATTACCTCTATCTTCGCTCTATCGATCTCTAATCCAGCACTCGAAACCTTGTGACCTAGAACAATACCTTCGTGAACCATGAAATGACACTTCTCCCAGTTTAAAACCAAATCTGTTTCTTTGCATCTAATTAACACTTTCTCTAAATTATCCAAACATTTATCAAAATCATCACCAAATACAGAGAAATCATCCATAAACACTTCAAGAAAGTTATCGATCATATCCCAGAAGATAGCCATCATGCATCTTTGAAAGGTAGCAGGAGCATTACACAACCCAAATGGCATTCTGCGATATGCAGAAGTACCAAAGGGGCATGTAAATGTTGTTTTATGTTGATCTTCCGGAGCCACGTAAATTTGATTATACCCAGAATAACCATCCAAGAAGCAATAATACTCTCTTCCGGCTAATTTGTCTAACATTTGATCAATGAAGGGCAAGGGAAAATGATCTTTTCTGGTGGCCTTGTTCAGCTTTCTGTAATCCATGCAAACTCTCCATCCAACTACCGTTCTTGAAGGAATTGCTTCATTTTTATCATTAAGAACTGTTGTCATTCCTCCTTTCTTCGGTACACACTGAACTGGACTCACCCATTCACTACTCGAGATGGGATAAATAATTCCCGCATCTAAAAGCTTGATCACCTCTTTCTTCACTACATCCTTCATAGCGGGCATTAATCTTCTTTGACCTTCAACTGAGCGTGCATTAACATCTTCAAGTATAATTTTGTGTTGACAATAGGATGGACTAATGCCTTTGATGTCAGCAATTGTCCAACCTATTGCTTCTTTGTTGGCTCTCAACACACGCAACAGTTTATCTTCTTGAGGATCTGTTAAATTAGCTGAAACAATAACAGGTAGAGTTTCATTAGTACCTAAATATGCATACCTCAAGTGTGCTGCCAATGGTTTTTCTTCCAATTCCGGAGGAGATTCAATTGAAGGCTTCTTTTTAGGAATAATCTTCCCCGGTTCTCTTACAGGTTCATAGGCAAGACGCCTATACTTCGGATTTTCAGAATTGAGAGCTGCCACTGTTTCGGCAAGCTCTTCCATCATCTCGGGTGAATCTAATGTTAAAGCAGCCTGCAAGATATCATCAATATTTAAACAATTAAATACCTCTTGCGATGCTTGCTCCACTACATCCATTCTGAAACAATCTTCCTGAGAATCTGGAAATTTCATAGCTCGAAATACATTGAATTTGACTTCCTCGTCTTGTATCCGCATCGTTAATTCGCCATTCTCTACATCGATTAATGTACGCCCTGTAGCTAGGAACGGTCTACCCAAAATAATGGGGACATTTCTATCTGCATCGTACTCAAGTATTACGAAATCAACGGGAAATATAAGTGTACCTGCCTTAACGAGGACATCCTCAATTCGGCCTTCAGGATGTGCAAGAGACCTGTCCGCCATTTGCAAGACCATAGAAGTGGGTCTTGCTTCTCCAATTTTAAGCTTATCAAAGATCGATTTGGGCATCAAATTGATGCTTGCCCCGAAATCACATAGCGTTTTTCCTTTTCATTCTTCTCCAATCGATATCGAAATCGTAAAGCTCCCAGGATCAACTAACTTTGGAGGTAATTTACTCTAACAAATCGCACTACACTCTTCAGGAAGACCAATCATCTCATTATCACAATAAGGCCTTTTGTTAGTGAGGGCCCTCTTCAAAAACTTCGTATACTTAGGAATATCTCGAATCGCCTCTAGTAGCGTAATATTAATACTTAGACCCTTCACTCTATTAAAGAATTTCTGAAAATCGCCCAAATCGCCCTTTTTCTGAACTCGAGATGGAAACGGTGGTGGAGTGCGATTTATCACAACATCATCTTTCTTTTTCAAAATTTCACTTGGCCTCACTATTTCTTCAACCTCACTATCTTTTTCATTCTCTTTCTCTTTCTCACCCACTTCCTTTTCTTTTCTTGAAACTTCTTTCTCTTTCATAACGGGAAAAGGAGGTGGAGGAAGGTTTTTACCGCTTCTTAATGTAACAGCTTTGCAATCTTCACGTTGTATTGGATTCTCAGTATCGCTAGGGAGTTGCCCTTGTGGACGTTGATTCAGTTGTTTATTAATTTGACTTATTTGATTCTGTAACAACTTCCTGTTTGCGTCAGATGCTTGTTGACGTTCCATAGCTTGTGTTTGAAGAGCAATTAAACTTTCAACTGTTTTCTGAAGGTAACTACTCCTTCTTGTGGATGGGCAGGTAAGGATTTTTGGTTCATGGTTTCATCGTATGTATTCTGAGGAGCTTGTCTTTGTACATAATTACCCTGATTCTGTCCTCCTTGATAATTGTTGTGTGGTCTTGGATTATAGTTGTTACCTTGGGGACGCGGCTGATACGCATATGTAGGATTGGCTGCCCCATTAGGATTTGAGTATTGAAACCCAGGATGGTTTCTGTTAGGCTGATATCCATTACCACTTGAATTGAAGTTACCTCTGTTGGACACAAACATCACAGGCTCTTGGTTATTCAGACAATTTTCCTCATCATGATCATCCACTCTGCAAATCGAACACATATAAACCTCTTGTGCAGCTTGAACAGCTACCTTCTTACCCAAAAATCCTTCCTTTACAGCTAAAGTAAGCTGTTTTAACTGTTGCTCTATAGTAGTTTGAATCTTATTCTCAAGCGTAGCAAATTTCTCTTCCATATTAACATTATTTACTCCTTTAACCGGTGTTCTTACTGAATTCCACCCCACTTCATTCTTGACTGTTCTTTCCAAAATGATTTTAGCATGAGCGGGTTGAACTTGAAGAAAACCTGCACCACATAACAAATCCAACTTTTCTCTTGAAGTCCCATCAAGGCCTCTGTAAAAGATTTTTAGCTGTTGTTGTTCTGAAAAGCCATGATTGGGGACTCTACGTAAACACATCTGAAATCTTGTCCAACTCTTACCCAAAGTTTCATCATATTCTTGACAGAAATGCGTCAATTCTAATTCAGCATCTAACCTCATGTTACTTGGGTAATACCTGTCAAAGAAAGCAGTCTCTAATTGGTCCAAGTTTGTTATCTTCGTAGGATCTTGTGTATCGTGCCATTCACTCGCTCCATCAATAACAAAAAATTTAAACGCAGCGAAATACATCTGTTCTCTTGAAACTCCTTGTGTGATATAAGAATCACATATCTGCTTAAATTTCTGTACTGCTCTAAGAGGATCTTCTCCCACTCTACCACGAAAATTTCCAATAGCACCTACTCCTATAGCAGGAGCACGGAATGGAACTTCTGGTGGACCATCAGTAAACCACGGATCTTGATTCATTACTATCTGAACTTGAGGATTAGGATTCAATGGTGGAATTGGAGGAATAAGGCATGGATCCAAAGGTTGGCCATTTGCGCCTAGTTGACCTGGTTGGTTATTTTGTTGATCTAGAAGGTTGATCTCCTCCATTCTGTTAATTAATTCTTCTACTTCTAAAGCTTCTCGTTCTCTTCTTCTCTTGTTAGCAAGTCTGATCAACGATTCTGGGTTACTAAGGATCGGAGGGGTTGGCTCTAGATCCTTGAATAGCCTTCTTCGCATACACCAAACCTAAAAACCTGAGAAAGATAAACAAACAAAAAGCGTAAAAATGATAAAATAAAATAAATGCAACTATCACTAAAGGATAAACACCGTGGTCACACGCAACCGTCCCCAGCAGCGGCGCCAAAAACTTGGTGGTCCTTTGTGTGTTCTAAAATAAATGCAATAAATAATCGAACCACAACCGCAAGTGTACGGTTGTCCCAAGTAGTATAATTGATAAAACAGATTCGTTCCAAGGACGGGATGGTTGACTACAATGCTTATCTATTAATGATTGATTGCACTTGTGAAAGCAAATAAAGATGATATGTTTGTTTGGTTTTGTATTAATGCTAAGTAAATGAAAGACAATTATTAAGATGCAAATAAAAGCTAAGATGCAAGTAAAATGATGTAAAACGCAATATGAGAAGTAGCACTTGAGAACGCAAGGATCCTCCCAATCCTATTTCCTAACGTATGTTGTTTAAGGGCTAAATTGGTCAATTACAATGGTTGGGATTCTAAATTCCTTATACCCCCGTCAGGGTGGACTATAAGGCGATCCTAGAGTGTCACTAGTCTCGTCAGGGTAAATATGATCTACTTTTGGATGTTTAAATTTTATTACCTCATTGGCCCTAGGATTAGCTAAGTTCGTCAGAATCAATAGCTTCTATCCTAGATTGAATAAATGGTTCTGTATCTAAACCCTCCGTCAGGATGATCCAATCGCCACTAATTGGAATAGACTAAATACTAACACCTATTCCTAGTTCATGACGCTAAAAAAAGTAAATATTCTCAATTTATCGAAAAGAGTAAAAGACACAATCTAGTTTAATTTAACAAAAACCCAAATTCAACATATGGAATTCAATAAGATTGGGATTCACCCATTAATTGTTCTCAAGCACTATTAAATGTTTAGCTCATATTAAAAAGAAAAACTAAATTAAATGTAAAGGAATTCATATTGATTACAAAATTAAAAGATAAAAGAACCTAATTTCCGGAATAGGAATGACTACGAACGGAGATATAGACCCTCTCCAGCTCTTGTAGCTTCTTCTTTCTTCCTTCTGTTGCTTCTCTCTGGTGTTTAATCTTGCAGAATGTGAATTGTATGAAAAATAGAAGTCCAGACCTCCTTTTATAAGTACAAATTCGGACTTGGACCTAGGCTTTTAATTAAATGAAATATAAAAGGCCCAAGTCCACTAACTTAGCCCAAAATCCCGTAACTGCTGATATGCCTTCACTAAAACGGCTTTTTCCGACTCGTTATGACTCCGATTGACCTCATTCCAGTTGCTAGAGTTCCGTAACTCGATAGGGAGTGTTTTCTCTTCAAAGGTCAGCGGCTAAATCATCGCTTAAGCACCTCGAAATCAGAAATCTATGGCCTGGAAAATGGATTTTCAGCTCTAAAAATAATATCTTCGGGATTTATCTTCAAGTCTTGACTCTATCTCTTGATCTTTGACTTTCTCCTTGGATTCCTCTTCTAGCTAACATCTAAAACCTGTAAACTTTACACTAAAAATACCCATATTACGCGCAAAAGCTTAATAAATTAAAAATGCTAGAAATAAAAGAGGAAAATCATATTATTGCATATTTAGTCCAAATGTCTATCAAATTGATTAAATAAACACCAAAAATGATGTCTCCTAAGGGTCGAAAATAAGAACAATTAAGGAGACATCATATATCCTTACTCAGTAGGTTTATGTAGTAGCACTTTACATGTGGGTTTATGCTATGGACGGTGTAAGGTACCATTTGAGTTATATGGTTTTGTTGATGCTGATTTTGCTAGAGACAGGGACAGTAGAAAATCTACTACTTCCTATTGTTTCTTACTTGGTAATAATTGTATCACTTGGAAGTCTCAGTTGCAACCCTTGGTTGCATTATCTACAACTGAGTCAGAATATGTAGCTATATATGATTGCTTTAAGGAAGCTATTTGGTTACAAGGGTCTAAGTCAACTGCTACAATATTCAGTGACAGTCAAAGTGATATACATTTGAGTAAGAATCCTGTGTACCATGAAAGAACAAAACATGTTGATGTTAAGTTTCATTTTATCAGAACTTGGTTGACTACTGAGAGAATTAAACTGATTAAAATTGGCACTGAGGATAATCCAGCAGATATGGGATCAAAATTTGCGACTGTTAGCAAATTTAAGCATTGCTTAAGTTTGTTGAACATTGGGTGAACTTTATATTCCTTAATTATTTTAAGTTATTTACTAACTCGTGGTTTTAGTAATTATTGCAGGTTTTTGAAGCAACCAGAAGATGCTTTGCACATTGAACAAGTGGAGGACAGCTGATGATGAAGAGGAGTGCAGGAAATTGACTTTAAGGTGGAGATTGTTATATATAAAGTCAATATGTTTTATTTTGGATGCTAAGGTGGAATTGGTCAGCTTTGACTTGAGTCAAAGCTTATATCTGCGCCGAGTTATATTTGGTGAGATTACTTAAACACGTGGCATCTTCATGACCCTTGATCCTTAAGTATCTTGGACGGCTCAGATTTGATCCTTACCTCTGTCTCATATAAAAGACGCTCCTTCACTCGTTTGGTCATTCTCTTCTCTTCGAACTCCGCTTCTTCTCTCTCGTCTCTTTCAGCAGAAATATTAGTGTTTGTACATTGTTAATCTAATCTATAAAGATTAACAATTAGAATAGGGAAAATCAAGCATCTGGCTTGATTAATTGAGTAGTAGTTCTCGATTGTGTTGTTAGGGTTTCTTGTTGAAGCGCTGATTGATTTCTATTCTTGTAATATTGCTGTAAGACTCGATCTGAAGTTGTAACCTTGTTCTATAGTGTGCGAAGCATCTTCTGAGGAGGGCTTCAACGTGGATGTAGGCATTTTTGTGCTGAACCACGATAAATCTTGTGTTCTTTATTTTTTGCTGCTATTTTCTTTTGTTCTTGTTTTCTAGGTTTGGAAACTAGTTTTGCCTCAAATCGAAAACTATTTTGAGTACTATTTTACAACAAAACTGTTTCATTTCAAGAATCTTGTTTAAACTTCCAACCAGAAGATAAATACTATAATTCACCAAGAAGTTCAAGAAAAATATATGGAAAAAGATCAGAGGCGTTTTGTTATGATAATTTGCACATTGTTAACATAAAAAGTGCATAAATCAGAGTGAAATATGTCACGGAATATAACATAATTTACTTGTTCTTATTTTATAGAATCTAATCAAGAAACTTAATTATGAAAAGGGACGCTACTATAAGTTTATATTGAACTGCAGGTGACAATATGAACATTAAGGTTAAGTTTAGAAATCTGGATTTTCATGAGAAAAAGAAAAAAACAACTCGATATTCTTTAGTTCGATATCAGGATCTATATTATGTTTTTGCTTGATATAGGGACCTATCATGCAATTAATTCAAAAAAACAAAAAAAATCATAGAAGTCAACTAATGACTCATTTACCATCTAAACTAAGCCTATGATTAGTTTCTAATTACCTATGCATATATAATTAGTTTCATATATCATACACAACATTAAATAAAATTTCAATTCAACAATTGACATGCATATATATCATATTTGTATAAGCTATTTTGCAATTGTATATCATGAACCTTGCTCAATATCTTTTCTTTAGGTAACTTAAAGCAATAATTAATTTATTATTAGCATATATCCAACCATAGTGTTTGACTTAGTTTAATCTACAATATTTAGTCCTTACCTTTGAATAAAAAATGCTAACTCTCCATGTCTGAAAAATGAAGTTTGAGGACCATCTAGGTAATTTTCAGAGTTCAAATCCTGAATCGGTAAAAATGACCTATAGTTCAGTGCTTTTAAATGTCTTAATTACACTATTTGAAATAACATCTGAAGACACGTGATCGAACACCTTTAACATGATCTACGACCGTGTCTTTTTCCTTGAACTAAAACAACAACACCATCAATATCATTTCAAAACCACACACATCAACTCAATATGCTACACCAATATCATTTCAAAACCACACACATCAACTCAATATGCTACACCATGATTCTATTCCAACACAACGGTGTCTCTTTCCTTGAACCAAAAGCAGCAAGTTGTTAAAACGAATAGGTAAAAGAAAACAATCAACCTCCAAATAACCCAAGGCTCTAGCCTGAGCGCTAGCTTCGGCATCTGAGGCGCACTGCATATCAATGATATATATAGAGAGAGGATACGAGAACATAGAGAGAGGATACGAGAATGTCGCCTCATTTTTAAAAGTGAGCCATCCTCTCATAGTATATAAAAATAAAATAAGTTAATTGATTAAAAAAACGCTCATGGAAACGTTAACCAATAAGGGTTAACCTGAATGTATGAGTTTAAGCTCAAGGTTAAACTGACATTCTACGCCTCACTTTCCGGTTTCACTTATAGGCAAAACAACTCTTCATATTCATCTATTCTGGAGATTACCATACAAAATAAACGATTCATATTCACCTCACTGTCATTTGCTTCTCAATCCCTTAAACAATGGAGCAGCAAAGAAGCCATAAAATGGTTCAACAACAAGAAAATAATGGTGTTCAACATGGACCTTTCCCAATTGAGCAACTTCAGGTAATTTAATTTTAATTTATTTTTTCTTACTTTATATGATCAGGGGACTTGTTTTGGGTATAGTGTACTCTTTGTGGTATTGGGTCATGGATGTTTTTGCAAACTAGGGTCGTTTTCACCTACCTCTCGCGAAGGGTTCATTGCACATTTGGTCCTTGTGTTATCTGAAATTAACCCGGGTTACTTCAATTCAGGTCCCTGTCGAGGGGAAGAAATTGCAACTTTTTTGGGCATTTTTGACATCTTGTAAAACACAAGTGTATAATTGGTTCTTTGTTAAGTTGTGTTGATGTTATGGTTTTTTTGTTCTTGTATAAGTGGTGCTGCTGAAATAAGTAGGCTGAGTACAGATGCGAGAATTTTTTCTTCTACTTTGTATTGTCGAGATTTGGTGCTTTGAGTTAGTTTGTAAGTTTTCGGGTATATTGTGGTTAACTTCCAATTTGCGGGGACCTGTGTGTAATATTAGTTGTATTAGTGTTATATGTGCAAATCAGCAGAAGAGGGAGGGTGGTTCGAACAATGGTCAGTATGGTGTTGTTATATGGTAATGAGAGATTGAGCTAGTTATTCATTTGGTTGAGTAGCTTAAATTGTTGCTTTATATTATTGTAAATTGTATAAAGTTGTAAATAGCGAGTAGTTCTATTTGTAATAGGATACTTAGGGGTAGTATAGTATTTATTAACCACTATGGTTTAAAGACTATCTTATCCTTTTAGCTTGTAAAAACTTTACAAAGAGTATGAATAAAAGTTTTCTTGTCGTGAAAAATAGAATATTGAATATGTCTCTATACAAATAACGCAAATTACACCCTTTAACAAAATCTTAGTGTTGATACTACTACTAAAAGAAATCAAACAACACCATTGTTGTGTTGTTGAGGTTCTGTAGTGAAACAACTTCAACAAAAATGGCCTTATCCGATCCAAAAGAATTTGTTATGTGATTGTATAACAAGGGTGTATTGGAAATTTTGTTAGTTAAAGGTAATACAACATAATTTGAAGAAATTCTATGCTCATGTAATACAATGATTCAAGCGCTCATAGCTTGAATCATTTTTCACATATTAATTTTCCATATGACTTAATGCGTTTCATTAAATAATGTAGCTTTGAGAATGCTATATTGTAAACTCAACATATTTATAGCACATATATGAATTCAACAAAGCTGATATTGTGATCTACCCATAAATTTATAAATTAACAAAAAATTATATTAATAACAAAACGCTAAAATAACCCCTTACTGATTCTGTATATTTTGCTATTAGGTGTTTTTTTTTCGTGTTATTTCACACGATAAATAATTGCTTTCTTCTTAATAAGGTTGCTAATTTCAAGAGAAAAGAAGATATCACATATCAAGGAACGACATGGCAGATCAAGTTCAAACTTCACCATGTCCATCGACATGAAACCTGTCAGTTACGTATAGTAATCGCTCTTTACCAATCCCAGCTCTGGGAACCTTTTGCGCATTACGGGGAGTAATCTGTCAACCCCTCCAAGGAATAGCGAGTTGAATGGAACTTGTATTGTTAACTTACCACTACTCGAAGTAATGATTAAATCTTCATTGAATTTGTCGGAGATATATTACCAACGATTGCTAAGGTATGTCATGTTTTTCTCTATCGTCCTTGTAACTGTGAACACAGTCCCTATCTTGTAACGGGGACTAGCTTTACTTTCCAATAGAGGATAACACTGAAACTCGCACCTCCACCTCCTCTTGTAGCCCAGAAGAGATCCTCTCCCATGGATTTCCAATCAAGAATTGTTCCATTTACATTGATCAAGTGTGCATCGATCACATACCCTCCCCCACTGAAATGTTCACCAACACCGTTACTAGGACATATACCCGCAGGAAACCCATAGATTCGACTTTTCTCTGATATTCGATAATAAAGTTCCCGATAGTTGCTCCAGATTGAACCCAAGCTGTCGCACTCTTGATATTTAACATCAACAGATCTGAGTTATATCAAGTCAATGATGACAAATGGAACTTTGGATGTATAAGAAAGTCATATGTAGTCATGTCCACCATTTCGTACTCGAATTTGCAAACCATGTTGTTGCGAACAAGACACGACCGATGGAATTTGGTATTCATATAATGGTGTGACAATCGCCATAGTTTTAGGGACGGAAGGCGATATGAATCGTTTAATTTGTATGGTGATGAATATGAAGAGTTGTTTTGCGTATAAGTGAAACCAGAAGGTGAGGCGTTGAATATCAGCTTAACCGTATTTGATGAAGCGCTTAAACTTATACATTCAGTGTGCAAAATTCTCTCTGGGGTTCTAAAACTTAAAACAGCCCGTGAGGTTAGGGCAGTGCCACAATTTTTTCTTTTTTTGGTTTAATTGCCACAATGTGCTACCTAAAACTAGGGGGCTAATATTTAGGGCCAGGGGCGAATGTATTATTTCACTAATGCTTTTGCTCTGAAGGTTGCCATAAATTCACACCAGAAAGTTTTAGGATTTTCTCTAGCTAGGATTCCCCGAGAACTTGTTTGAAGTTGCGGATGTGTATACTTGTTTGGTAGCATATTCTGCGATTCTGATTAGGTATAGACCACATTTATTAGATTGTAAGTAACTCATACTACCTTGTTACAGTACTAGCAATTTCCTAAAATATTTATTGTTAATTATGGGTTGTAGATTTATGGCTGCTTTTGAAGTAATAAGAATGGGATTATCCCTGAAGATGTATGCTCTGCCTTTGATAATTGGCTACCATATCAATTTATTTTGAAGTTTTAGATTACTTGGATGTGATGATATTATTAAACAAGTCTATTTAGCATCACTTCTTCGAACTTTGGTTACTCTACTTTTGTTTGTGCCGTCAAATAGTTTCAATATATATCAAGATTATAGTGTCTTTTCACATCCAAAGCTACATGTTAGAGTTGTATGTTTTTATATCTAACGTGAGTCTCTTTCTTGATAATCATCCAAGCAGAATTAATGGCTTAATTTTCCCATGAAAGACTAAGTGACATTTCCCCCCTCTTCTCGAGGTTTAAATTCGTCTTCCAAATGATCAATTGGTTTGGATTACTTGTTATGGAGCAGGATGCTTTGTTAGCTTGTTGTATGGTCTTTTCTGGGTTTGGTTAGTCAATCCATGAAATTTGCAAACTCTATTAATATAATCCGGTTTGAAAAATAAATATAAAAGATGTCAAACATACAAGACCCTAGCTTCTTGGTTTGCTACAGTTTCCTTAGTAAGATTAGTTCGGCAAAACTGCCCACTATACCCACCCTCCACTCTTTTTCAATTTCCACCATGTTAAATTTTACTTTTTCTTCATATTCAGTTATTATCAAGCAAGAGATTTCAGAAACCATAACAAAACCACCTCAAAGTATGCATTACATATGATAAAGATGAAGTTAATTAAACCTAGAGAAGACTCGGATATTTAATTTTCCTAGACTATTATGACAAACACAATGGCTAATTCAAGATTCAAATAAAAGATAGTAATTCATTTTCTCTTCTTAGCTGGTGGTTGATCTTCATCATCCTCATCATCTTCCTCTTCATCTTCATCCTCATCCTCATCCTCATCATCTTCTCCATCATCATCATCATCATCACCATCTTCATCATCATCATCATCACTTCCATCATTACCATTAGCAACAGGTTCTTCCTCTGGATCACCTTCTTCTTCATCATCTTCTCCTCCTTCTTCACCTGAAAAGTCTTCATCACCTGCATCATCATCACCCTCAACAGCAGCATCATCATCTTCATCATCATCTTCAGTATCACTTGCATCTTTGTTTTCACCTTCCACTTTCTCCATTTTACCAAGCTTGTCCCTACAAATGAATCACCATTATATCTATCAACAAACTTTTTATATTAAAACACACAACATCCACACAAATTATTATTACCTATTTTCAATCCACCCCAAATTTGGCATTATATTAGCATCCTTCAGCAAAAGCTCTGTCTGAAATTGTTACAGAGAATAAGAGATCAGAGCAAGAAACAAACTCAAATTTCGTTACTAAGCTCAGAGACCCCACAAATTAAGATTAAATTTGTGTATTTATACATATGAGTCCATATAGTGTAATACCTAAAATAGACGGTATAGCAAAAGCATCGGCAGCTTAATTAATCAAACATAACATACAAAATACTAAAATTAAGCAAAACTAGAGCTTAGAAGTTAAAAGCAAGCTCACAAAAAAGTACAAATTAATTAAAAACATAAAATAAATTTAAACATGATATTAAAAAAGTACCAGAATGAGGAGATAAGCAGCAACAGATCTGTGAGCGGCCAAGAGTGTTTCAGCCACAACAACTTCCATAACAGTAACAGAGCAAACCATCATCTTCCCCATATCACACCTGAAACTATTCACCTCCATTTCACCTAAACAATCAAACCCCCAAAGGCCCAAACTTTCGAAATTTGTAAACTAAAGAGAAACCTAAAAGTCAAGAGGGTAGAAGAAAGAGAGGAGAAGAGGATAAAAGACAAGAGATTTAGGGTTGACGTGTTATGCTGTGTCCAAACGATACCCGGAGGAGATATCTATATATATACATAATATATAAATGTAATATGAAAAAATTATGATTAGGGTTTTGTTTTAACTGGGCGATCTAGGGTTTTTGTGGGGTGTCAAAATTAATTCTTCTATTTTAGGGGGGATTTTGTATATTTATTAAATTTTATTTAATCTTTTTGTTTGGCTTTTTTTTTTTTTTGATTATTTTTTGTTTGGATACTTGATTGGCTACTTGATTGCTTTTTTTTTTTTGGAAATGAATATTTAATGAGTAGAAGGTTAACATAAAAAAAATGTAAATAAAATTACACGATCTATTTTAAAATAAAGTAACATAAAAAAGTGAAACTTTAAGAAAAAATAAAAAATTTACCAACATCACTAAAGCAATAAATATGTACCACAATCTAAAGTTTAACATAGATCAATACTTAACAATTGATTCTTGTTTTAGTATTATTACTAAATTAATCCATAAAATTTGTCAATTCTTATCTGAACTTTCACACATGAACAAGCGAAATGTGAATAAAAGGTTTGAGTAAGACATGGGTAATGAACAATATTTTAGCATAGTAATTGAGAACAATGAAAACTCTCCAAGTAACAAAAGCAATTTACTATATGATATGTGAAGTGCGAGGATCATAATATCAAATTGAAGTGGGGTTACCAAATTTTTGTTGTTAATAAACATATCTTAAAGTTGTAAGGTAATAAAATATTACATTAGATGATACTAGATTTGTCAAATAAATCCTAAATAAAAACAGTCTAACGATTATGATGAAGATTCTTTCAATTTGGGGCTAGCTGAGATGGTCTATAACTCTGAGCTCGAACGTCAGCACATTCATTCATCAATCTGAAAATATGAAGGATGGTTGTAATCTTAATGTGCTTCAAAGAAACAATTGACTTCCACATAATAGACTTAACATTCCAACTCGAGCATGTTGGGTTTAACATATCATTTGGCAATCTTTGTGAATCATCACACTTTCGAAATTATTTGTAAATGCAAATTTGCATGCTTCCAGAGTCGCTACTATTTTACCTTCCAGAGGTGATTTACACGAAATATTTTTTGTATTAGATTAAATGCAAGTGCCCTATAGGTCTATGTGAATTATTACGATTCATATAGGATTTTTTGTCATTGAAATGAACGATTACATGAGATTATCGGACACCTTTTTCTACACAACTTTGACGATCAAATCTTTGAGTTTCTCTTGAGAATCCATATCTATTCATATATGTTGTTGGTGGCGCCTAGGGTGTGATAAAATATGATATAAATAAAGTGCAGATAAACACCCTAGACTGACACGGTTCTGCAAGTATACAGATCGTATGCAAGTTTAAGTTAAATAATTAAGATTCGTTCCGCAGAGACTACGAAGGTTAGTGGAATCTTATGCAAATATCAAGTGTAAATAATTAAAGCTAGAACAACTAAACGCAAATAAAAGGAGAGATAAATAGATTTTTGTTTGATTTTCTAATTAACTAAATTAAAACTAAGAATTTAAAAGACAAAAAATAAATACGAAAGAGAAGTAATATGAGAATATAGCTTGAGTCACTAGCATGTAATCCCCACTAGTTTTGCCGTTCTAAACATGTAAGGGTGAATTATGTAGTATTTCAATAATCGGCTCCAATTCGCTATCGGTAGTTTAAAATAGGATTTACCTGTGTCAATAAGGCTTCCTAAGCAAACTTTTCCTGTAATTGGTAAATAGTCACAAGAACTAAACCATAGTGATTATCTAGTTAGGTTGATTTGTCAGATCTAAACCGAATACTAGACGTTATGTGCTAAACATGTAATTAAACACCGTTGTCAATGGTGACCTAACTACTAGATGGTAATTCTATATGGCGGCCGTCCACAAGAACACAGAATATAAACCCAAACACATAAACAGAGAATAAAAACTATAATTCAATTTAAATCATCAAGTTCCCAAATTAGATAGATGTCAATCAAAACTAGGGTTCATACATATATGCTAAAACTCAAGCTAAAGAAATTTAGTTCATGAAAGAAAAGAAAGAAATTACAAAATTAAAGGTAGAAGAAGACATATTGATGATCAGCTCCTTCCAGACTTCTCTCTTGTGTTGTAAGCTTCCTCTTGGTTTAAGGTTTCACCAAGGATGATTTTAAGAATGTTAAGAGGATGTATTTATAGTGTATAGGTTGACCTAATTCGTTTCTTGAAGGAAAGGCTAAGTAATGGACTCCAAGCCCAACTCAAATTCGTATGGCTAATTAATGCTGAACTGTTTTGGGTATATCTTCTTCGTTATTGGTCGGATTTTGCTCCATAATATACCAAAAGAATCCTCAGCGAATTATCTACGTCCTATGAAAGGGATTTACCAAAATCGGCTTCCTTGTAGGAGTTATCACCACTTCTTTAGGCGTTGCTGCAGAAATTCAGATTTAGGCAGCTTTTCCTTTTCCATGTTTTTAGCCTTTGTTACCTTTATCTCCAATTTCCATGTAAATCTCTTTCCATAAGTTGTAGTCTTTGACTTGGACTCTAATTAATCTCCATAATTATCTTTAAAGCTTCACACTAAATAAACAATTAAACCCAATATGCTCTAAAAATATTATGTTACTAAATCAAGACTCAAAATAGGAAAGTGCACAAAACTAAGCTAAAATCAACCTATAAACTAATAAATAAGCCTAAAATGATGTCTCAGAGATAGATTTTATTATCACAAATGAGGAGACATCAAGACCCCCAACTCAAAGTTGTATCGTCCCGATACAATAAAAGTAAAGAACGGTAGGGTAGTCAAATAAACAAGAAGAAGTCGGAGGAGAATAAGAACAGAATATAATGAATGATCCTAGAGCAAAATATCTAAAAAGTCTCATGTAGTAATGCTCAAGAAATAATGCACAAGTATACTTCATATACATGTAATCAACAATCCATAAATTCAAGTCAAGATTAATTTCGCAATGCCAGAAGGAGAGGATGATAACTTAGTTCAGGTTAATGGCTATAGGTTGTTCATAGGTCCTAGTATAGCATCCAATGGTCCACTTACCTACTACCTAATAGCTCAATTGTTTCTCCACCTAGTAGTTAGAAATCCTAAGGTCTTTGGTTATAACCTGGCTTAAGGACGGGTGTGGTATATTTGGATAATGAAAAGTGAGCTTTTGGCTCTCTCCTCACTAGCCATCAACGAATCGCCCTAGAGCTTGAGTTTTCACTCGAAGATGTTCTCACTCAACCCAATTTATTGATGCTTTTGATTTGCATCCCCAATAAATCCTAATTAAAACCTTTGATGATATCAAATCCACTTTGCCGGTCTGAATATATATTTTCTTTTCATATCAATTTTTCCTCTTATATAGCTATGATTCTCTTTTTGATGTTGAGATATCACACTATTTATTTTTCATATATATATTCTTTTTATGCCCTTGTTGGCAAATTTAGCTCGTAGCTTCTTTTCCATTCACTATTACCCCGGCAAAGGGTTACAATAATAACAATTTCATCATCAATAAAATCACAAATATAATTCCCAAGACCCAATGTTTCCTAATGATGAAACCCACCACCCCAAACTCAAGATCTAAAACGAGTTTGTCTCAGGTTTTGCGATTCGAGTGTGGGTCATATAGATAAGTCCTACAAACTAAGGGTATGGATTATAATGTGGTTTAACAAAAAGGCTTTAGAAAGGCTCAGAGGGGCTAAGACGGATAAATAATAACAATAATCAAATAAAAGGGTGAGAAAGTATAAAAGGCTTCAAGTGTTTTATCATGAAAGAACTGCCTTAGTCATTTTTCTAACTACAGGATTTCGTTACGTTTTCATTATTAGTTCATAGATAAGTGGGTTTTCAACTAATTTCAAACCTCACGTTCTACACACCAAATAACCCTCCCTAAGTTTCAACGTGAATTCTTAGCATTACTCATTAACTTTACTATCTTTTATTTCCTGTTTTCATACATGCATCTAAACAATTTTGTTGCACCTTTCAAAAACATACTACTTACTATCATTGACCTAATAAATTCATGCTCAAATAGGTCCATTCAAAATATTCTATGCCTTAATTCAACCTAAAAATTTTAAATTTTATGCAAAAACGAAAAGAAGATGAGGACAATGAATCCCCACCCCCAACTCAAAAGTGAGTCGTGTCCCCACGACTCGAAAAAGACTCAAGAAAAATAAAATTTAAAATTAAAACTAACTAAACTACCTAATTCATACAAGCTATTAAGAAAAATTAGAATGACTTACCTGGCTGGCCATAGAGATCCATTATATCTTCATCCTCTTCCGAAGCAGAGGGGTAAGTATAACTATCAATATCCCGTTCCAAGGTAAAATCGTCCAACTGTGATTGCATCTGTATGACTTCCGTCCAAAGTTCTCTGTTATCTTCTTGTAATCTTTCGATTTTGTTTTGTAATTTGAGAGCCCAAGGAGGAAGATCATGAACAATTTCAGAGGAAGAAGTAGAAGAACCTTGGTCTTGAATTTTTATCTTCTTCAAAGGCCTTCTTGATGGTATGGACATTCTAGCAGTTAACTTCTTTGGTAGTGGTTGTGCTGGTGCCTTTTCTTTTGATTCTTCAGTAGCCTCATCAATGGTGATAGTCTTTTCAATGGTGGCTCCAGGCAATTTCTTATTCTTCCCAAGGATAGAGCACTTTCTCTTGTATTCCATAGCTTCAGATCTGTTAGTCATGCTTGATTTACCCACAACTCAAGTTATACCAAGGATGGATTAAAAGTTTCAGAGAATTTGGTTTAGCTTGAGGTTGTTGCTTGGAATTGATGAAAGAGAAAGGTTTCTTGATGGATCTTGGAAGAAATCTTTAAAGCTTGTTGAATTTGATGGTGTTTTATGGTGTAGTGTGATGAATTTGATGAAGAGATTGTGTTTGTGGAGGATGGAGGAGAGAATTTGTGGAGTTGTTGTGTTAATTGTGAAGGTTTGCACAAGCTTTAAGGTGTATATATAGTGTTTGGGTCTGAAAAATTCGTATGGGAGAGGCTAGGGTTAATCCTGTTAAGGTAAGAAGTTGAATGGGCCTTGAATTCTTCACAAACCGTCATGGCGCGGTACATCCCTGCGGTATATGGGTGTACCGCGGGGGTACACCGCAGCACTGTAGCTCCTAAAATTTTAGCCTCGGCAACACACCCGTGGTAGCACCCCGTGGCACGCGTTTTTGGGCGCGCGGTATAGGGGTGCGGTGCATGGGTACACCGCAGCAGCTCCGTGAAAAAAACCGTGGTACATCACCCGTGGCACGCGTTTTGGGCGTGCGGTATAGGGGTGCGGTGCACCGCGCCTATCAGCCATCATTTTTTTCGTCTCGGTATAAAACTCGTGGTGCCCGACCCGTGGTACGGGTTTTTCACGTGCGGTACATAGGTGCGGTATATGGGTGCACCGCACCTACCTGCAAATTTTTCCAAGCAATTTCCTTTGACCCCAAACTCAATTCCTGCACAATAGCACACTACCTTTCTCTCCTATTAGCTTGTAAACACAATTAAAAATATACACTAACTTAATATTATACACTACAAAGTAATAAAACTAATCTAAAAAGAAATTAAAAACAAGGGGTGTCTCCCAAGAGCACTTTTGTTTAACGTCTTTGAGTTAGACGTGTACCTCAGGCTAAGCGCATTCTACGAGATGGATTGTCTCCTCCCGCCCAAAGTCTTCACTATCATGGTATCTTTTCAAACGCTGGCCATTCACCATGAATGTCCTTTGCTCGGTCGGATGTTCAATTTCAATCGCTCCATGCGGTGTGACTTTCGTATCAATGTAAGGTCCTCCCCAACGGGATTTTAGCTTTCGTGGGTAGTTCGAAAATCGAGAGTTGTATAATAAAACCTTTTGTCCTCTCTCGAAATTCTTTGGACGAAGTCGTTTATCATGCCATCGCTTTGTTTTCTCCTTATAGAGGCGTGAATTTTCATAGGCAAGATAAAGAAACTCCTCCAACTCGTTCAACTGCATCATCCTTTGTTTCCCGGCCAATTCTGGGTCTAGATTCAGAGTTTTAATGGCCCAGTAGGCTCGAGCTTCTAGTTCAATAGGTAGATGACACGCTTTGCCGTAGACCATGCGATATGGAGATGCCCCACTGGTGTTTTAAATGCTGTTCTGTAAGCCCAGAGAGCATCATCTAGCTTTAAAGACCAATCTTTCCTCGACTTATTCACGGTCTTCTCAAGAATAGATTTGATTTTCCGGTTGGAAACTTCAGCTTGACCGTTAGTTTGTGGGTGATAATCGGTTGAAGTACGGTGTCTCACTCCAAACTTACGAAGATAGTTTCTCAGAGGAGTATTAATAAAGTGGGTACCTTTATCACCGATGAGAACACGTGGCGTACCATGTCTTGAAAAGATGTTTGTTTTTAAGAATTTAATCACTGTTTGAGCATCGTTCTTTGGTGTTGCCACTACTTCTACCCACTTTGATACATAATCTACTGCAAGCAAAATATAAAGATTTCCATGGGAAGTGATGAAAGGTCCCATGAAATCTATTCCCCATACATCAAAGATTTCAACTTCTAGGATATTGTTAAGCGGCATCACGTCTCTTTTTGATATATTGCCAGTGAACTGGCATCTTTGACATGACTGGACAAAACGATGACAAATTTTGTGTATGGTAGGACAATAGAACCCGGATTGAAGAATTTTAGCTGCGGTTCTATCGCCTTTAAAGTGACCTCCATAAGGTGAACTTCCTAGTTTTGATTGACATCTATCTAATTTGGGAACTTAATGATTTAAATTGAATTATAGTTTTTATTCTCTGTTTATGTGTTTGGGTTTATATTCTGTGTTCTTGTGGACGGCCGCCATATAGAATTACCATCTAGTAGTTAGGTCATCATTGACAACGGTGTTTAATTACATGTTTAGCACATAACGTCTAGTATTCGGTTTAGATCTGACAAATCAACCTAACTAGATAATCACTATGGTTTAGTTCTTGTGACTATTTACCAATTACAGGAAAAGTTTGCTTAGGAAGCCTTATTGACACAGGTAAATCCTATTTTAAACTACCGATAGCGAATTGGAGCCGATTATTGAAATACTACATAATTCACCCTTACATGTTTAGAACGGCAAAACTAGTGGGGATTACATGCTAGTGACTCAAGCTATATTCTCATATTACTTCTCTTTCGTATTTATTTTCTGTCTTTTAAATTCTTAGTTTTAATTTAGTTAATTAGAAAATCAAACAAAAATCTATTTATCTCTCCTTTTATTTGCGTTTAGTTGTTCTAGCTTTAATTATTTACACTTGATATTTGCATAAGATTCCACTAACCTTCGTAGTCTCTGCGGAACGAATCTTAATTATTTAACTAAAACTTGCATACGATCTGTATACTTACAGAACCGTGTCAGTCTAGGGTGTTTATCTGCACTTTATTTATATGATATTTTATCACACCCTAGGCGCCACCAAGTTTTTGGCGCCGCTGCCGGGGAATACATCGTTAGTCCTTGTGCATATATCTTGTGTTTTTATTTCTAGTTAGTTCTATTTTACGCTTTTGTCTTATAGTTTTTGTTTTTCAGATAAATATACAGATGGAGAACCCAAGGAGACTTGAGTTACCCATCGAGTTTAGAGTGGAGCCACGAGGAATTCGCGCTCCAGAAATTCAAGCCGCTAAATTTAAACCTGATCCAGGGATGTTAACTCAGTTTGCAACTCATGGATTATTCAGTGGTGCTGCACATCAAGATCCGATCCGATATATTCAGAAATTCATGCAGATCTGTGATGCTTATATCATAAGAGGAGTGACTAGGGAACAAGTGTATTACCTGATGTTCCAGTTCTTTTTGACCGGATGTGGAAGCGATTGGTATGATACCCAATACCCTCATGTTATTCCAGATTGGGACAAGCTTCAAGCAAGATTCCTAGACCGTCTCTATCCGGTTAGTAGACGTTTAAAAGATATGTTGGAGCTTGAGCAGTTTATACAGGAAGACGGAGAGAGTTTGGGCGAAGCATGGTTACGATTTACAGAAAAGAAGGCGAGATGTCCATATCATAAATCCTCGCCGGAATATTATTTAACCTTGTTTTATGGAGGCCTTAATGACAAATCAAGAGAGAAAGCAGATTCGTTAGGAAACGCAGGTTTTGTGTTACTAGCCCCTGAAGAAGCTGAGTTGGGGATGGAAAGAATTCTTGAGAACGAGAGAAGTTGGCCAAAGAAACCAGAAAAAGAAAACACTTCAGAATTTCTGAAGCTTAAAGAATTGGCTCAACAACTCGAAGAGCTACAAGAACAAGCCCGAACAATTGCTCAGGTAAATACAGTATGTGCAATTCCTTCGTGTCCTGGTTGTGGATCAAGAAATCATGTGTGGGAAGGATGTATGAATAATCCAGCAGTAGCTCCCGTCACATATCCGCAAGATAACTATTATTCTAATGGTTATACTTATCCTCAAGAAAGCTACACTAATTATCAACAACCTCCACAGCAAAAGAGTTGGGTCAGAAATCAAGAGACGTAGCATCAACCCCAACCTCAATCCTATAATCCACCACAACCTATTCAGACAGAGGCACCCATTGTTAAGAGAACTTGTCAAGAAACGAAGAAAGATCCACCTAAACAATCAATGCAACTGGCAAAACAAGAACAACTCCAGAGCTTGAATACGAGTATGGCTAAATTAATGCAAACAGTTGAAAACAACATGAGTCGTAGCCAACAGAATATTCAAGCCCAACAAAAGATAATAAAGAAACTAGAGGATACTTTATCACATATGGCGAGTACATTACAAAATCGGCCAAGAGGGCAACTTCCAAGTGATACCATTGCTCCTAGAGATGATTCTTGCCATGCAGTTGAGTTGCAAAGTGGAAAACAACTACCTCCACCAAGACCAGAAACAGAACCAATCCCTATTCCAGAAACCAGGGGGAAGAAATAATCAAAGATACAGTAGAGGAGATATTTAAACCAAAGAGTGTCCAAACCGAGACACCAAAAACGGCAAGAAAACCAGTGGAACTTAATACACACCCTCCACCATCATACCCTTCACGTGTCAGAAAGAAGGACAATGACCTGGAATTCAAGAAGTTCGTGGACATGTTGAAGAAATTGGAGGTTAATATACCTCTTGTTGCAGCTGACATATCTCAAATTCATGAAAGACATTCTCTCCAACAAGCGAAGTATAGAAACTGGGGAAACAATTGGATTACCTATGGAGTGTAATGTTATATGTCAAAGTAAGTTGCCACCAAAGCTAGAAGATCCCGGAAGTTTTACAATTCCCATCGGCATTGGAGATAGTTGGACCGAGAAAGCATTATGTGATTTAGGCGCGAGCATCAATCTCATGCCTAGATCTCTGTTCGAGAAGCTTAATATTGGAGAAGTAGTACCCACGTCTGTGGTATTACAAATGGCGGATCGCTCCCTCTCACGACCAATAGGTAAAATTGAAGATGTTTTAGTTAAAGCTGGCTCTTTTATTTTTCCTTGTGATTTTATTATTCTTGACTACGACGCGGATAAGAATGTCCCCATCATCTTGGGTACACCATTCTTAGCCACGGGGCGTACACTAATTGATGTTGAGAATGGTGAGTTGATCATGAGAGTACAAGACGAACAGATACGATTCAATGTGTTTAAGGCTATGAAGTTACCGAACTCAAAAGATGAATGTTTCAAAATAGATGTCATCGGAAAAATTGCGCAAGAAGTCTTCAATGAAGCAAGCTTAGATGATGATCTTGACGAAGCCTTAGCACTTGAATCACAAGAGGAACTCGAGATTCCCCCTGAAGATGTTGCTGCATTAGGATCAAATGTACGAGAAATACTTCGAGAATCAGGTGACATTGAACCAATGAAACAACCATCTATAATATGTCCACCTGTTCTCGAAGAAAACCCACTTCTAGACCATCTACGTTATGCATATCTAGGTATGAACAAAACTTTGCATGTTATTATTTCTGCTAACCTTTCAGGTTCTCAAGAGGAGAAGCTACTTCATGTGCTCCGTGCAAACAAAGAAGCAATCGGATGGACTATTGCCGACATCAAAGGAATTAGTCCTTCCGTTTGCAAACACAAAATCATTCTTGAGAACGAAGGTGGGCGATCTATAGAGGGACAAAGAAGACTCATGCCAGCTATGAAAGAAGTGGTGAGGAAGGAAGTTATCAAGTTGTTAGATGCAGGAATTATCTATCTGATTGCTAGCAGTGATCGGGTTAGTCCAGTGCAATGTGTTCCGAAGAAAGGAGGTATCACTACCATCCTTAATGATTAAGGTGAAGCCATACCATCAAGACCAGTTGTGGGGTGGCGAGTGTGCATGGATTACCGAAGACTGAACAAATCTACAAAAAAGGATCACTTCCCGCTACCATTCATTGATCAGATATTAGACAAACTTGCAGGGAGAGAATATTATTGTTTCCTTGACGGATATTTGGGCTATAATCAGATTTGTGTGGATCCCCTCGATCAACACAAAACAACTTTTACGTGTCCGTTTGGGACTTTTGCTTATAGAAGAATGCCGTTTGGGTTATGCAATGCACCTGCCACGTTCCAGAGGTGTATGATGGCGATATTTTGGGACATGATTGATAAATATTTGGAGGTTTTTATGGATGATTTTTCGGTGTTTGGAGACAGTTTTGATGATTGCTTGAATAATCTTGAGAAAGTCCTTGTGAGATGTAGAGAAAAAGATCTTGTGCTTAACTGGGAAAAATGCCACTTCATGGTTCAAGAGGGAATTGTGTTGGGACATAAAGTTTCGAAGGCAGGAATGGAGGTTGATCGTGCTAAAATTAAAGTTTTCAAAACGTTACCACCTCCAGTTTCTGTAAAAGGAGTGAGAAGTTTCTTGGGTCACGCAGGATTTTATCGAAGATTTATCAAAGATTTCTCCAAGGTCGCCAAACCGCTTTGTTCTTTACTTGAAAAGGATACTCCTTTTAACTTCACTGAAGAATGTCTTCAAGCGTTTTTAACGATTAAGGAGAAACTGATCTCTACACCTATTGTTATACCTCCTGATTGGAAAGCTCCATTTGAACTTATGTGCGATGTTGGTGATCACGATATGGGTGTTGTGTTGGTACAGAGGAAAGACAAGATTTTCCACACGATTTATTATGCAAGTAAGACTTTCAACGCTGCCCAGATGAATTATAAAGTGAAGGAGAAAGATATGTTAGCCGTGGTGTATGCTTTTGATAAATTCCGTTCCTATCTGATTGGGAAGAAAACTATTGTATTCACGGACCATTCAGCTATCAGATACCTTATGGAGAAAAAGGACGCTAAGCCGCTGGTGGGGGCAAAGGTGTGATAAATAAATAGATAAATAAAGATAATAATAAAGAGCACACACCCTTGAGAACCACGGAACTCACTGCAAGTATCACAGATCGTTTGCAAGTTTTAATGATAAGTCAAGTTCGTTCGCAGGGATTGTATCCGTTAGATCTACTTATATTTAACAAGCGTAGATGAATTTAGATATTTTAAAATAAAATATAAAAAGATAAACTAATATGAATAACTATCTGATGAGAATAACAAATACGAATGCAGATAATTAAATATGTAAGTCTATTAGATCAGGGTCACTAATATGAGTCTATTTTACTAAGTTGTTATTCTAACCTGTCACAGATTAAGCATTATATATTAACCAGGATTCTAAATTCTACCTAGCCTTCTAGGCTTAGGAGCAACCTCTCCACTACTAGGGATTCCTAAGTAATGATTGGTGATTAAATCAAACCTTAATGGCTATCTAGTTAGGCAAGAGATCAAAACTAGACGATTATGTGGTGTTGTCAATAACTAAGAATAATCCTAAGATTGGACAAATCTAAGGTGTAACAATAAGTCAAAACACATAATAACAATATACGCCAAGCTCAATCAATTAAAATAACAAATAGTATTTATGAATTAAAGACCAAATAATAACCCAACAATTAAAAGTAAAACTTACAGAATAAAAGCTTAGAAATATGGTGGAGAATAGATCTATAGCTAATTACTCTAAATATAGAGAAGGTGAGATTTAGAAGAGGAGTTTGTCACTCTCCAACTTCTTCTTCTTGTCTTCCTCTATAGGTCAGCTTGCTTCTTGGATGAATAGCTTGATTCTAAGGATGAATATTAATGTAAAGGACTAAGCTATTGTTTATAATTTAAGCTAATGTTTAGAACTGAGCAAGGACATGTTTATAATGATAAGAGGGTGTATTTATAGGTATCTTGGAAGCCCTAATTCGTTTTCTAGAAGGAGAAGTAAGTGGTGGACTCCAAGCCCAACTCAAATTCGTAACCCTAAAAACATGAAATCAGGTCCGATCTTCTTTTGGCTCTAACAGCTTCGATATTCATCCGTTTGACGCGTATCAATATACCAAATTGATCGTCTCGGAAAGCTCTTCAACCTTTCCCTTGACCGTTTCTCCAAATTCCTCACCGTTCTTGAGATATAAGCTGATTTGTGGTCGTAGGTGCAGAAATTCAGGATTAAGGCAGGTTTTCCTTTTCCATGTTTTTAGCTTTTATTTCCTTATCTCCAATTACCATGTCTATCTCTTTCCATATCTTGTAGTCTTTGACTTGGAATCTAATTAATCTCCATAATTATCTTTAAAGCTTCACACTAAATAATCAATTAAACCCAATATGCTCTAAAAATATTATTTTACTAAATCAAGACTCAAAATAGGAAAGTGTAGCATTTCTCAAGAAAATCGACTATAATGACTTCTAAATCACTAAAAATGATGTCTCATCCTAATATAAATCTATCACAAATGAGGAGACATCAAGACCCCCAACTCAAAGTTGTATCGTCCCGATACAATAAAGATAAAAACAAAGGGAAGTCTCTAAATACAGACCTAGGTCAATTAAGCACAAAAGACAGAAGATAGAAGAATATGGAGAATAGACTCGAAGCAACTACTCAGAAAATTTCATGTAATAATATTTATAAACTACATACCTGTACACTTCTCATATCTACAGTCAACACGGCTTGAATTCAAGATCAGATTAGTTTCGCAATGTAAGAAGGATTGGGACTTTACTCAGTTCCCCAAGGAAGCTATAGATTGTTCATCGAACTTCACTAGTGTCCAAAGATCCACTTAACTACTCTCTATTGGCTCAATCACTTCTCAATTACATAGCAAAGAATCAAAAGGTCTTTAAGGTTGTAATTTAGGCTTAGGGACGGTATGATAAGTATATTTCGATAATTTAGAGTGAGCTTTTGGCTCTCTCCTCACTAGCCATCAACGAATCGCCCTAGAGCTTGAGTTACTCTCATAAAACGTTTCTCACTCAACCCAATGATTTCTTGATGCACAATTTAGCATCCCCAATAACCCAAATTAAAGCATAAGATGTTCAAATAAAAATTCCACTTTGCCGGTCCGAATATATATATTTTCTTTTCAAATCAATTTTTTCTTTTGTATAGCCATGACTCTCT
Organism: Nemophila menziesii; assembly: GCA_029959085.1. NCBI lineage: Eukaryota > Viridiplantae > Streptophyta > Magnoliopsida > Boraginales > Hydrophyllaceae > Nemophila > Nemophila menziesii. The sequence continues at coordinate 4,329,665 of JARWIR010000004.1, forward strand.
TTTTAATGATGAGATATCACGCTATTTTCTCATATATATATTTTTCTTTTAATGCCCTTGTTGGCAAATTTAGCTCGTAGCTTCTTTTTCATTCACTATTACCCCGGCAAAGGGTTACAATACAATCTATGAATCATCAATGTAATAACAGAGCACAATTAATAAGCTCAAAAATCCCATCCCAATAATATTTCCCATAATGGTGGACCCACCACCCCAAACTCAAGCTCTAAAACAATTGTCTATGCAGCGCGATTCGAGTGCGGGTCATATGGAAAAGTCCTATAATCTAAAGGGATATGGCTTATAATGTGGCTAAATAAAAAGGCTTTAGAAAGGCTAGAAGGGGCTGAGAAGGATATAAAATATTAAATCAAATAACATGGTGAGAAGGTATAAAAAGGCTTCAAAGGCTTCAAATATGAAAGATCCGCCTTAATCACTTTCTACACTATGTAATTTCGTTATTTTCTTACCTTTAGCACTTTCATCAAATGGTTTGTTAACTAGCTTGGATCTCACGGCCTACACACTTCTCAAGGTTCCCTGAGATCGAACATACTTTCTATCGCATTGCTAACTAATCTTTTCTTTACTATCAATGTGTGTTTTCCTGCAAATACTCAAAGAATACAAAATAAAATAGCTCTTAAACATACTACTTTCTATCATTAATCCACTGAGCTTATGCTTTTAAGCTATGAAACACACTCTTCATACATCTAAACCTTCAAATAAAAATTTTAATTTTACCTAAAAACAGAAAAATGGAGATGAGAGACAACGAATCCCCACACCCCAACTCAAAAATGAGCCGTGTCCCCACGACTCGAAAAGACTCGAAAATAAAATAAACGAAAATTAAAATTTAACAGATATTGCACATAAAGAAAAGGTAAGGAAGAAAGAAAACATACTCTCCGAGGCTATTTACCTCGCCTGATCAATACCCGGAATAGGGTGCAGTGCTTTCATGTATGCAAATTTCTATGTATCACCAATTTCGATTTCCCTTAGCTAATGCTCCATCCCAATCAATTACACTCTAGAAATCTCTTGTTAATCTTCTTCCAATTCTGCTATTGAATTCTCTCTCATGTGACAGTGTTCATCCAGGAATATGTTTTTAACATAGCTACTAGCGTCCCAGAAGCTTTTGTTCATCTTGGGTTAAAGGACTATCGATTGTAGAGGTTGTGGTGTTTTCCTTATGAAAGTTTAAACCTTTTTGTTCTTTGAATTCACCACCGCTAGCTTTCCTCTATTCTCTTGATCCGATTTACCTTGTAATTTATTCCCAAACTAGTACCCATCTCAATTGATTTCATCTAGAACTTACCCAATACCTTGCTTTGATTCTTCATATCCCATAACACTTGATAATTTCTCTATTCTCTTCATCATCTCTTTTGACCCCCAACTCAAAGCTTTAAACACTCTTGAAATTCGTAACATGATCATAGGTGGAACAAGCTTTATTTTGGTTAGGAAAGGTGGTAGGATGACAATTCTCCATGTGGGTATGATGGAATCAAGCTTTAATGGTGTGGGTTTAAGGATTTTTAGAAAAAGATGTTGAGATTCATGGCTTTGATTCTTGGTTTCTAGGTGTTTTGATATGATTTGGGTGCTTGAATCTTCTTTGTAATGATGTAGGGAAGGATTTGGATGAGAATTCATGGTGATTTGTTGATGTTTTGATGTTAGGTGAAGGTTTTTATGAGCTTCAATGGAGTTGGGAGAGTTCTGGAGAGAAGAAAGAGGTTTAAGGTTTGATAAATTCGGAATAATAAGCATTAGATCTCCTTATAAGCTTGAAACCCTTTCTTTTCTCTCTCTGGCGGCTCGTGCGGACTACCCTGCAGACCAGGGGGTGTACCGTGGGGTACACCGCAGCATCTGATGGGTGAAAATTTTTGCTCACTGGATTGGACCCGTGGTAGGACCCCGTGGTACGGGTTTTTGAGCTGCGGACCATGGTCCGGTGCACCGCGGGGGTGCTCCGCGCCTCCTACGTCAAAAAAACCCGTGGTAGGACCCCGTAGTACGTGTTTGTGCGGTGCATGGCGCGGTATAGGGTCCGGTATACCGGACCCATCAGCTATATTTTTTTTCGTTTCTGGATAAAACACGTAACTCTACCCCGTGGCACCGGTTTTTACCGTGCGGTGCACCGCGGCTGAGGTCCGGTGTACCGCACTTGGCAAAAACCTCCCCATCAGCTAGATATCGAAAAGTTATGCAGTTTAGGCTCAAAGATCACCTGATTCCGACATCCGAGCGCAAAGATATGACTTTCCGAATTTTCTCTGTTCGAAAAATTTTGCTCGCTTCCCTAACTCGATTTCTCCAATTCCTAATCATCAAAAACACTAATACCTTTCTCAAATATGCAATATCAACTAAAAACAACTAATCTAAACTAAAACTAAAAACATAAAAACATAAAAATTACTATGGGATGTCTCCCAAAGGGCACTTTTGTTTAACGTCTTTCAAAGTTAGACGAGTTACCTCGGTTATTTCTTTTTATAGCCTCCCCAGCAGTGAGTGAGATGATTAACACTTACCAAATCGAGCTTGCAACCTTTGATAGCCTTGATTTCGACCACTCCTTCTGAGATAATTTGCGTGATAACATAAGGTCCCTTCCAAGAACTGCTCGGTTTGGGGTTGGGAGGTTTCCATGCCACCTCGTCTCCTACCCCAAACTCAATATTTTTCTCTATGGTTTCTTGGAGACTTTCAGGTTCTGGCTTCTTGGTTACTGCTCTGATTGGATATAGTTCCTTTGACTTCTTTTTCCTTTTCTTTCCCGAAACATAGAATGTTTCAACGTTATCTTTAATACTAAGAGTCACGGTTCCTTCATTCACATTCACTATAGTATCGCTGGTGGCTAGGAATGGACGCCCAAGAATGAATGGGACGTTCTTATCTGCTTTGTAGTCAAGAATAATAAAGTCCGTTGGAATAAGAAGGTTACCTACTTGAACGAGTACATCCTCTATTACTCCCCACGGCTTAACAGTAGAGTGATCCGCAAGTTGTAAGACTACGGATGTCGGTTTCGCTTCACTAATGCCAATCTTCTTGAATACACTTTTGGGCATGATATTCACACTTGCCCCTAAATCACACATGGCTTTTCCATGAAATATACCACCTATTTTGATTGGGAGATTGAAACTTCCCGGATCTTTACGCTTCGGTGGTAATCTTCTTTGAACTCGTGCTGATACCCCTTCGTTGATTGCTACAGACTTGGCTCTTGTGAATCTTTTCTTATTGGAGAGTGCCTCCAGAAAGAATCGATCATAGTTTTTCCTTCCTTCCATAGCTTCGAGTAGAGGGACGTTAATTTTCACTTGTTTTAACGCCTCTATACACTTCTGATGTTGCTCCGTGGGATAGTGGCAATGTATGGGTGTTTGTCTTGCTCTACTCCTCTCTTCAATTCTTGGTTCGTCAACCACTCTTGGCTTCTTTATCTCATTATGTTCAACTTCTTCAACCCAATCTTCAAAAATTATCTCATCTAAGTTCATCCGTTTTACATTTGACTTGTTTGCTTCGGTGATTATCTCACCGTGTTCTTTAATCTTTTGAGCTTGAAGACTAATAGTCTGAACCTTGTCGTCAACGTATTGGATCTTCTTCATGTTAGTAGTTGTATCTTGGGTCAATTGTAGGAGTTGACTTTGCATCTGTTCTATGATTGTAGTGAGATGCATCACATTCTTCTCTAAAAGTTGATTATGTTGTTTAAGATCTTGGTTCTGTTGTTGCAGGCTTTGCACTACTGATGCATCGATCTTTGATTCAAGTCTGCTCATATTTTCCTTCGAGAAGTTGATGAATTGACTAATAGTCTCTTTTAACTCAGTAATCTCTTCTTGAGGACGTGATTGAGCTTGACTTACATTATGAACAGTATAGCTCGGTGGTTGATTAGCTTGATTTTCATAGGCTTGCTCTTGTAGGTATAACTGTTGAGGTGGTTTTAGGATGCTTTCCTTAACAGTTATAGCGAGTTGTTGTATTTGATCTTGCAAGCTTTAAATCCTCGCATCTTCTTCTTCGTTAGTGGTAGGAGTTTTTCCTTGTGGCCAACTCATGTTGTTCTCAATGATTGTTTCCATACCACTTTTTGCTTCTTTTGGATCCATAGAGACAAAATTTCCACGACCCATATTATCTGCTCTCAGCCTTGACTCTCTATCGAGTCCATTATAGAACATGGATAATTGTAATTGTGGCGTGTATCCATGTAGTGGACATCTTGCCAACATCTTTTGAAATCTCGTCCATGCTTCGCCAACACTCTCTCCGGCTTCTTGTAAGAAATTTGTAGGCTCCAATAGTTCCTTCACTCGCATACTTGTAGGATAAAATTTATCAAGGAATCTTTCTTGAAGCTTGTCCCAATCGGTTATTAGCTCGGGAGGTTGATCATCGAACCAATCGCTTGCTTTCCCGGTCAAGAAAAATTGAAACATTAAATAATACATCTGTTCTTGCGTAACACCTTCATTAATGTAGGCATCACAAAATTGCATGAATTTTTGAACAGATCTGACCGAATCTTGATTTGTATCACCATTAAATTTCCCATAGCTCCCGAATTGATTAATTAAATCAGGATCAGGCTTGAATCTAACGGCTTGGATAGTTGGGACGCGAATCCCAATGCGTTGAACTCGAAATTTACTAGGTAAACCTAGCTCTAACCGTTAATTATCCATCTAAAATCCTGAGAAAGACTAAAACAAAAAGAAAGCGTAAAACTGAAACAAATAAAAACTTCTACGCTAAATAAACACAAAATAGATTTAACATAAAGATAAATCCCCGGCAGCGGCGCCAAAAACCTTGTGGGGGCAAAGGTGTGATAAATAAATAGATAAATAAAGATAATAATAAAGAGCACACACCCTTGAGAATTACGGAACTCACTGCAAGTATCACAGATCCTTTGCAAGTTTTAATGATAAGTCAAGTTCGTTCGCAGGGATTGTATCCGTTAGATCTACTTATATTTAACAAGCGTAGATGAATTTAGATGTTTTAAAATAAAATATAAAAAGATAAACTAATATGAATAACTATCTGATGAGAATAACAAATACGAATGCAGATAATTAAATATGTAAGTCTATTAGATCAGGGTCACTAATATGAGTCTATTTTACTAAGTTGTTATTCTAACCTGTCACAGATTAAGCATTATATATTAACCAGGATTCTAAATTCTACCTAGTCTTCTAGGCTTAGGAGCAACCTCTCCACTACTAGGGATTCCTAAGTAATGATTGGTGATTAAATCAAACCTTAATGGCTATCTAGTTAGGCAAGGGATCAAAACTAGACGATTATGTGGTGTTGTCAATAACTAAGAATAATCCTAAGATTGGCCAAATCTAAGGTGTAACAATAAGTCAAAACACATAATAACAATATACGCAAAGCTCAATCAATTAAAATAACAAATAGTATTTATGAATTAAAGACCAAATAATAACCCAACAATTAAAAGTAAAACTTACAGAATAAAAGCTTAGAAATATGGTTGAGAATAGATCTATAGCTAATTACTCTAAATATAGAGAAGGTGAGATGTAGAAGAGGAGTTTGTCACTCTCCAACTTCTTCTTCTTGTCTTCCTCTATAGGTCAGCTTGCTTCTTGGATGAATAGCTTGATTCTAAGGATGAATATTAATGTAAAGGACTAAGCTATTGTTTATAATTTAAGCTAATGTTTAGAACTGAGCAAGGACATGTTTATAATGATAAGAGGGTGTATTTATAGGTATCTTGGAAGCCCTAATTCGTTTTCTTGAAGGAGAAGTAAGTGGTGGACTCCAAGCCCAACTCAAATTCGTAACCCTAAAAACATGAAATCAGGTCCGATCTTCTTTTGGCTCTAACAGCTTCGATATTCATCTGTTTGACGCGTATGAATATACCAAATTGATCGTCTCGGAAAGCTCTTCAACTTTTCTCTTGACCGTTTCTCCAAATTCCTCACCTTTCTTGAGATATAAGCTGATCTGTGGTCGTAGGTGCAGAAATTCAGGATTAAGGCAGGTTTTCCTTTTCCATGTTTTTAGCTTTTATTTCCTTATCTCCAATTACCATGTCTATCTCTTTCCATATCTTGTAGTCTTTGACTTGGAATCTAATTAATCTCCATAATTATCTTTAAAGCTTCACACTAAATAATCAATTAAACCCAATATGCTCTAAAAATATTATTTTACTAAATCAAGACTCAAAATAGGAAAGTGTAGCATTTCTCAAGAAAATCGACTATAATGACTTCTAAATCACTAAAAATGATGTCTCGTCCTAATATAAATCTATCACAAATGAGGAGACATCAGCCGCATCTTATTAGATGGGTACTGTTGCTGCAAGAATTCGACATAGATATTCGAGATTGAAAGTGATGCAAAAATCAAGTTGCTGATCATTTATCAAGGCTCGAAGGATCTGATGCGAAAAAAGAACCATTGATGGTTAAAGAGGTTTTCCTTGATGAACAACTTTTTGCTATTAAACATGCTTTTGTGCCATGGTATGCGGATCTAGTCAACCTCATTGTGAGTGGTGTATTCCCCAAAGATATCCACCCACAACAAAGACAAAGATTAAATCACCAGGCCAAAGAGTATTATTGGGATGAACCGTACCTCTGGAAGATTTGTAGTGACCAAGTGGTTAGAAGATGTGTGCATGAAGGTGAAATGGAAAAGATCATTGAAAGTTTCATACATATATGCTAAAACTCAAGCTAAAGAAATTTAGTTCATGAAAGAAAAGAAAGAAATTACAAAATTAAAGGTAGAAGAAGACATATTGATGATCAACTCCTTCCAGACTTCTCTCTTGTGTTGTAAGCTTCCTCTTGGTTTAAGGTTTCACCAAGGATGATTTTAAGAGTGTTAAGAGGCTGTATTTATAGTGTATAGGTTGACCTAATTCGTTTCTTGAAGGAAAGGCTAAGTAATGGACTCCAAGCCCAACTCAAATTCGTATGGCTAATTACTGCTGAACTGTTTTGGGTATATCTTCTTCGTTATTGGTCGGATTTTGCTCCATAATATACCAAAAGAATCCTCAGCGAATTATCTACGTCCCTATAAAAGGGATTTACCAAAACCGGCTTCCTTGTAGGAGTTATCACCACTTCTTTAGGCGTTGCTGGAGAAATTCAGATTTAGGCAACTTTTCCTTTTCCATGTTTTTAGCCTTTGTTACCTTTATCTCCAATTTCCATGTAAATCTCTTTCCATAAGTTGTAGTCTCTGACTTGGACTCTAATTAATGTCCATAATTATCTTTAAAGCTTCACACTAAATAAACAATTAAACCCAATATGCTCTAAAAATATTATATTACCAAATCAAGACTCAAAATAGGAAAGTGCACTAAACTAAGCTAAAATCAACCTATAAACTAATAAATAAGCCTAAAATGATGTCTCAGAGATAGATTTTATTATCACAAATGAGGAGACATCAGTTGTGTAGTGGTGTCCTACAACATTTGACTTTTGTCGCAATACAAAACAATATGGCAGGTATTTAGTTGGGTAGCTCAAGCATTTATTATTTTTAGCACAATGTTTTTTATATAGAGTTTTCTTAAATGTGGTTATTTCCAAACAACATTTCTAAAGGAAGGCTCTATTTTTAGTAGGATTTTTAGCAAGATATTTAGCAGGCCATATAACCTTCCAGAACCTAACCTTAATTATTTATTTGTTGATCCCTTATTTATTTGAGATATTATCCTCTCTATGAACGATCACAAAATATCTTGACTTAGTGGTATACTCCCCATTAGGCGAATGAGGCCTAATCAATTGATCCAGAGAGTTGATATCATATAAGAGAATTTAATGATAGTTTCAGTCTTATTAACATCAACCCCCTATATATATACTAACAGACATATGCCGACTTTTAAGGCTTGTTCAGAAATTATACCAAATTGACGACCTAATTTGGCAAAATCGACATTTTGATTTTTCTTCCCAACAGTAACCATTCATATGGCTTGTACTTGATAAACGACTATCAAGGAATTGGCATTAAAACGGTGTTGCATAAGACTAAATCGGTATTATGACGTTGGATTCGAATCGACATCCTGATTTAGATTGACATTTTGATTTACAAATACCGATTTCCCGATTTGGGATTGAATTATTGCATAAAATGTTTTTATCTGTAAATCAAATGCCAAAACATTATTAAAAGTTAGTATTTCAATCAACCTTCATATTCATGACACACATCAAGTTATGACATAAAACATATGCAATAATTGTGTAAACAAAGATGCATATTTTAGCATAGATAGTGATGCTTGAAAAGTTTTTCTTGAAACCTAGGATGTGTTATATGTGTTCATGTAAGAAAATCTGTAGTTGAAAACTTTTGCAAATTCATTTACATAACAAGTTATGTCATAGGGAGTGTTCATCTTATAGTAGTGTGTAAATCTGTCGAGTAGTGTTTGATGCTTATGAGAGATATTTGATGCTTATAATGCTTATATAAAATATGTTACAATTAATTATAAAATTATCAACTTAAAAACATAAGTATTTGTCATATATAAAAAAACTAGACTATAGCAATATGTCAACACTCTCCCCTTTTTTTGATGATGACAAGTCCTACACCTATACATTTTTATAATGGTATGAAATGAAACACATATGGAGTCTTTAAAATCATGCCTCCTCCTCATATTGTGCAAATATAACCAATTGATAAGCATAATCGCATAAAGAGTCTTTTCAAGGCATGAGTCCCACACGCACAAAGCATAAAGCTCAAGTATATTTAAGTGACTTAATAGTGGTGATTATAATAAGAAAATATGTAGCATGTAGAGTAGGAAATTTGTCATTTGAATAAACATAGTATTCTCACAAGTATTCCTTTCCAAACTAGGAAGTATTTTTCCCTCTATTTTAAACTTAAGCACAAGTTCTAGGTTCTAATCTAGATAAGAGTATATATGTTGAAAGTTTATACATGGGTTACAATGAAGATTCAACTCCTTAGAGAGATAATAAGTCCATGCTAAAATAAAGCCTTAAATGATGATGATAAGATGATATTCTTGAATGCTTCAGAGGTTATTAAATGATCTTAAATTGAATGCTTCGTCCTAGGCCGAGGCCCCCCTCAATTGGTTATAATTCTAAGAAGGGCCATGAATCAATCATAAAGCTTATTGATTGATTTAATTGAAGGGAACTAAGACTATTAGCTTATCTCGGGTTGAACATTGGCTTGAGTTGACATAACTTCTTGACCAATTGGTTCTTTTGTCACAGTTCTCTACTAAGTAGTGATTTTATGATAAAAGTTTATATATGGGTTAAAAAGATGATTCCACTTCTTAGAGAGCTAATAAAGCCTTCGAGGATGATGATAATATAATATTCTTGAATGCTTGAGAGGTAATTAAATGATCTTGAATTGAATGCTTAAAAGTGTAGTAGATATGAAAGGTGAAGGTCTAATTAAAGCTCTCTTGAAAGGGGGTTTATATAGACTTGAATTATACCCCTTGTTGTAAATCAGATTTCTTTTTACCACAAAATGGTATAACGTTTTGTTCAAAATTGGATACCCATTTTATTAGGATTGTAGTATTTTCCCATTGAATTTGAGCATAAATGATCCAATTATTAGAAATCAAACGTCTATTTTATAATAAATGGTATAACGTTTTTTGCCTAAAAACGAATACCCGTTTTAGGTTGAATTTACCGCAAATTTGTGATAAGGTTGTCGATTGACTATGACTTCTTCTATCATTTGACTTAAAATAGTATGAAGTTTTGACTATAAAGATATATAACTGCTTTGTTCCTCAATGCGATTTTGAGGATGCAAGGTTGTCGATTTGTTCTATATGGCACATACCCTTGATAAATAACTCCTTTGATTGGAGAGACATCTCTTCTACAAAATACATGTTAGATGCAAACAATCTAGAGCAAGATTTAAGTAAAAAAAGGAAATAAGCGATTAAGTGCAGATGTTTTTAAAGGATAGATACATTTAAATATGATCAAAATAGGGGAAGAATAATTTGTCACATTAAACGATTTTGAGACTAATTTAGAAAAGTCTCTTCTCCAATATTCTTCCCATTTTTTATGATTACAAATGGTGTCGCCTAAGGTGTGATAAAATAATGAATAAAATAAGTGCAAATAAACACCCTAGACTGAGCACGGTTCTGCAAGTATACCGGACGTATGCAAGTTTTAATGATAAATAGAATTCGTTCCTCAGAGACTATGAAAGTTAGGAAGAACTTATGCAATTTATCTAGTGCAGATATGAAAGCTAGAATTAAATGTAGGCGAGAAAATAAAGACAAAGAGATTTTTATTTGGTTTTCAAATAAGAAAAATAAACTAATAATTTAAAAGTCAGAAAAGTAAATAAAAGAAAAGAACAATTAGTATGAGACTTTAGCTCGAGATATAAGCAAGTAATCCCCACTAGTCTTGTTTATTCTAACATGTAAGGGTGAATCATGTAGTATGAAATAATCATGATTCTAAATTCCCATTCCTTAGACCTTGAGAGCGACTAAGGGGGCTACGACACAACCATGAGGCAGTCTAAAATAGGGTTATCAAGCGCCACCATGGCCATAAGTAGAACAATTCCTTCAATTGGTGATATGGTGATTAAAACATACCCTAATGACTATCTATTTAGGATTAGTGTTGTCAGGACCAATACCAGACACTAGAAGTTATGTGGTGTTTCAATAGTTAAACATCCCTTCCGGTCGACCATCTAACTACTATTAAGGTAATCCTATACGTAGGCCTCCGCAAGGAAAACAATCATTAAATCAGAACACATAATCAGAGAATAAAATATGAATTCAAATTAAATACGATAGTATCCCAAATCAGATAGAAAGAACTATGTTTCATACATATATGCTAAATCTCAAGCTAAAATTATTTAATTCATAATAAAGAAAGAAAAAAAACAATCACAGATTTGAGGGTTGAAGATGAAATAATATGGTGTTCAACTCCTTCCAGACTTCTCTTCCTGTGTTGTAAGCTTCTTCATGGCTAAAGGACTAGCCAATAATGTGTTTCTTATGATAAGAGAGTGTATTTATAGGGTATACTCTAAAATAGGTATTGGATTTCTAGCCCAACTCAAATTCGTAACCCTAAAATATAAAAAAGGTAAGATTCTGATGTTGTATTGTTTTGGTTGTAACTGCTTCAATACTTATTCGTTTAACGCGTCCCAATAGTCGAAACTGATCGTCTCGGAAAGTTCTTTAACTTTGATTCAGACCATTCTTCCAAATTCCTAGCCAATCTCGAGTTATGATCATTTTTATGTTCGTAGCTGCTGGAATTCAGATTTATTTGGGGGTACAACCCTCCCGTGGCCCTCTAACTATGGACAAAGTGCAGCATCCGCCCCTGATCTTTGTTTTTACTCTTTCGCGCCCTTGATCTTAATACTTTTTGTCGTCGTTCACCCTTTTTCCATTTTTCTGTCAATTGACCGTTAGTCAACGCCACTTGGCGCCATGTCACCGCCACCTCAGCACCACTCGTCTTTGTCATCATCGTCCCTAACGGAATTGACTTAGCATCTAATTAATTACCATTTATCTTTAAAACTTCACAATTAACAAACAATTAAACCCAATATGCTCTAAAAATAATAAATAATTAAATCAAGACACGAAATAGGAAAGTGTACTAAATCATGAGAAAATCGTCCTATATCCTAATAAATACACCTAAAATGATGTCTCCAACTAAGAATAGATCATCACAAATGGGGAGACATCATGACCCCCAACTCAAAGTTGTATCGTCCGATACAATAAAAATAAAAATAAAGAACAGTAGGGTAGTCAAAGAAGAAGAAGTAGGAGGAGAATAAGAACAGAACACAATGAATGATCCTAGAGCAAAATATCTAAAAAGTCTCATGTAGTAATGCTAAAGAAATAATGCACACGTATGCTTAATATACACATAATCAACAGTCCATAAATTCAAGTCCAGATTAATTTCGCAATGCCAGAAGGAGAGGTCTCAACTCAGTTTGTGCTAATGGCTATAGGTTGTTCTTAGGGCCTAATATAGCATCCAATGGTCCACTTACCTACAACCTAATAGCTCAATTGTTTCTCCATCAAGTAGTTAGAAATTATAAGGTCTTTACGGTTATAACTTGGCTTAGGGATGATGTGGTATATTTTGAAAATGAAAAGTGAGCTTTTAGCTCTCTCCTCACATTCCATCAACGAATCGCCCTAGAGCTTGAGTTTTCACTCGAACATGTTCTCACTCAACCCAATTTTGATGCCTTAATGTGCATCCCCAATTAATCCCAAATAAAACCTTTTTATGATGATATACAAACTCCACCTTGCCGGTCCAAATATATATTCTTTTCATATCACTTTTTTCTTTTGTATAGCTATGACTCTCTTTTTGATGTTGAGATATCACACTATTTTTTTCTCATATATTTTTCTTTTTAATTCATGCTTTTTAGCTTTTATCATTTACTCCTACCCCGGCAAAGGGTTACAATAATACCTTTTTCATCATCAATAAAATCACAATTACAATTTCCCAAACCCAATGTTCCCTAATGATGAAACCCACCACCCCAATCTCAAGCTCTAAAAACGACTTGTCTTAGGTTTTGCGATTCAAGTACAAGTCATATGGATAAGTCCTATAAACTAAGGGGTATGGCTTATAATGTGGTTAAATAAAAGGCTTTAGAAAGGATCAGAGGGGCTAAGGGATAAATAATAATATTAATCAAATAAAAGGGTGAGAAAGCTAAAAGGCTTCAAGTGGCTTCAAATATGAAAGAACTGCCTTATTCACTTTTCTAACTACCGGATTTTGTTACTTTTTCACTACTAATTCATAAATAAGCGGGTTTTCAACTAATTTCAAACCTCACGTTCTACACACCAAATAACTCTCCCTAAGTTTCAACATGACTTCTTAGCATGGCTCATTAACTTTTCTATCTTTTATTTCCTTCTTTCATACATGCATACTAACATATTTGTGACATCTTTGAAACACATACTAGTTACTATCATTAACTAAATTAAATCATGCTCAATAGGTACATTCAACATATTCTAGGCCTATTCAAACCTAAAAAATTTAAATATTATGAAAAAAAAAAGGAAGATGAGGACAATGAATCCCCACCCCCAACTCAAAAGTGATATGTGTCCCCACGACTCGAAAAAGACTCAAGAAAGAAATAAAATTTAAAATTAGCACACATATTTCACATAAAGGAATGGTAGGGAAGAAATAAAACATACTCTTCAAGGCTATTGCCTTGCATTATCGACATCCAAGATAGGATTTGCTGGATCTTTCTTTAATTGCTCAAGGAGTGTTATGATGTGCTCATTTTCTTCTTTTGAAAGTTGCGTAAATCCTCTAAAAAATTTCATGATACAAGCATTGTCAATATTGTTGCTCATCTTAAACTCAAGTGTCTCTCCTTCACCCAAAATCATATTCCGCACAAGACATGTGATCATAGTAGGATATTTCACATTAAATAACGACATGGGAGAGACCGAAAATCGCATCACCTCCTCATAGATTAACTCTTCCACATCTTCTTCTTCTCCTCAAGATAGCGTTTTTAGAACGTCTTACCATGAAAGTATACCAACCCAATATTTCACCAATCTCCAAGAATCTTCTTGTATTCTCCTTTACCATCTTCTTCTTCATCTACTTTCTCATAAGCAAAAGGAAGTTCCTGCAATTGTTTCTTCGCAGAAGCTATCAGGGCCCTTGAAGCTTTCTCTTTTCTCTGGGTGTAGGACCTTCGATCTGTAGAGATTGTGTTGTTTTCTTCATGAAAGATGGTTTTTTGCCCATTGAATCAAACACAGCTAGCTGACCTCTCTTCTCTTGACCTGTTTTACCCTTTGTGTTGGAACTAGAACTTTTCTTACTTGATTTCTTCTCAATAGAACCCAATACCTTGTTGTTCTTCATCTCCCTTATAGTAGATACTGTTTATGTTCTCTAATCATCTCAATTGACCCGTAACTCAAAGCTTTAACCACTCGTGAAATTTGAAACTCTTGATTATTGGTTGTACAAGCTTTATTTGGGTTAGGAAAGGTGTTTCGATGATGATTCTCTATGTGGGTAAGATGAATTCTTGATGTATTGGTATGTATCTAAGAAATTGTTGGGTGAATATTGGAATTTAAGCTTCAATGTGTTTTGGTATGATATGGGTGGTTGAATCTTCCTTGTAATGATGTGTAGAAAGGATTGGATGTGTATTTATGGTGATTGGGTAGTGTTTTGATGTTTAGGGAAGGTTTGATGAGGCTTTAATGGGGTTGGGAGAGGTTTGTAGAAGAAGGAGTGGCTTAAGGATTGTAAAATTCGTAATAGACTAACCTTACTCTTCTTTATAACCTAAAATTCGATTTTTTTTTCTCTCTCCAGCGGCACGGGCCGGCATACCGCCGGTATGCCCGGCATACCGGTGCTGCTCTTTGAAAAAAAATCTTCCTTCGGCAAAAAACCCGATTCGCGAACCCTAGGGCACTTGTTTTTGTCGGACCGACATACCGGTGCGGTAAGCTTCAAAAATTCATCCATCGGCAAAGAACCCGTGGCTGAACCCGTGGGCACCCCTTTTTGACCCACCGGCTTACCGGTAGTACGACCGGCATACTGGCGGGTAGGTCAGAATATGCCTAAAAATTTCGATTTTCCTCCCTAACTCGAATTCTTCAATACATGAACATCAAAAACACTAATACCTTTCTCAAATACGCAATATCAACTAAAAACAACTAAACTAAACATGAATTAAAAACCTAAAAACATAAAAAATTGCGGGTTGTCTCCCGTACAACACTTTTATTTAACGTTTTTTAAAGTTAGACGTGTTACCTTGGTCATGTTTGAACATCACCTCCCCAGCAACAAGCAAGTTTATTAACATTTGGCATGCGAAATTTGAATCCCTTGCCTTTCACTCCCACGAACTTTTCAGATCTATTCTTTGTTGCCATGGATGATCTCATCCAAAAGTTCTGGGGTGTATGTGCGTCTTGTGGTAACTTTATTTCATATGTAGCATTACAATCCTCTGGCAATCCATTCATCTCTTCAGTTTCTAAACTTCGTTTGTTAGAAAGAATGTCTTTCATGAATTTAAGATGTTCTGGCATTCTTGTGAGAGCTTCTACAAACGAGATATTGATATTTAACTTGTTCACCATGTCAAGTAACTTCTTGAATTCTTTTTCATTTTTCTGCTTTTTGACACGTGATGGGAATGGTGGAGGAGGACGTGTGTTGTTTACCACTGAGCTCTTCTTCTTTTTTGGTGTCTTCTCTGGGAAAATCTTTTGTTCAATTACCTCTTCTACCTTATCTTCAATTGTTTCTTCAACCACTTTTTCAGGACTAGAGGTTGGTTCTTGTTCTACTCTAGGCGGAGGTAATTGGTTTCCACTTCTTAATTCAACTGCATGGCAAGCATAATCGTCTGGAGCAATAGTATCACTTGGGAGTTGCCCTTTTGGCCTGTTCTGAAGTGTACTCGCCATGTGTGACTGTGTAAGCCCGAGATTCTTGATTACCTTGTACTGGGTTTGGATTCTTTGCTGGCTCATCTTCATATTTTATTCAACTACTTTCATCATTGCAGCCATACTTGAATCCAAACTCGAAGGTTGCTTTTGTGTAGCTTATTGCATTGAATATTGAGGTGGTTCTTGATACGATTCTGTGTAAATTGGCGCTTCTTGGTAGAATTCTTTATAGATCGGCGCTTCTTGGTAGATTGGTTGTGGTGGATAGTAAGGTTGAGGTCGAGGTTGATAATAAGTCTCTTTATTTCCGGCCCAATTTTGATTTTGTGGGGACTGATAATTAGCGTCAAGTCCTTGAGGATATCACCATTAGAATAATGGTTTCTTTGATGATATACGAAGGAAATCGAAGCTAAATTATTCATGCAATTCTCCCTTGAATGGTTTCTTGCTCCACAACCTGGACATGAAGGTAAAGTATGTACTAGATTCACTTGAGCTATTGTTCGCGTTTTCTCTCGTAATTCCTTGAGGTTTTTGTTTAACTCTTCCAGCCTTAGAGATTCTAAGGTCTCTTCTTGTTTTTCTGATTCAATCGGCCAACTTCTCTTGGTCTCGAGAACTTTCTCCATAATATTTTCAGCTTCTTCAGGATCTAATAATACGAAACCTTTTTCTCCTAACAAATCTACTCTTCTTCTGGACTCGTTATTGAGTCCTCCATAGAACATGGTTAATGAATATTTGGTGGTCCTTTGTGTGTTCTAAATAAATGCAAATAATAATCGAACCACAACCGCAAGTGCACGGTTGTCCCAAGTAGTATATCTGATAATACAGATTCGTTCCAAGGACGGAATGGTTGATCACAATGTCTAACAAATAGTGATTGATGCACTTATGAAAATAAAAGATAATAAATTGTTTGTTTGGTTTTGTATTAATTCTAAGTAAATGAAAGACAAATATTAAAATGCAAGTAAAAGCTAAGACGCAAGTAAAATGAGTGAAAACGCAATATGAGAAGTAGTACTTGAGAACGCAAGGATCCTCCCAATCCTATTTCCTAACTTATGTTGTTTAAGGGCTAAATTGGTCAATTACAATGGTCGGGATTCTAAATTCCTTATACCCCCGTCAGGGTGGATTATAAGGCGATCCTAAAGTGTCATTAGTCCCGTCAGGGTAAATATGATCCACCGTTGGATGTTTAAGTGTTTTACCTTATTGGCCCTAGAATTAGCTAAGTTCGTCAGAATCAATAGCTTCTATCCTAGATTGAATAAATGGTTCTGTATCTAAACCCTCCGTCAGGATGATCCAATTGCCACTAATTGGAATAGCCTAAATACTAACACCTGTTCCTAGTTCATGACGCTAAAAACAGTAAAATAATCTCAATTTATTGAAAAGAGCAAAAGCCCTAATCTAGTTTAATTTAACAGAAACCCAAATTCAACATTCGTTATTCAATAAAATTGGGATTCACCCATTGTTTGTTCTCAAGCACTATGAATTGTTTAGCTCATATTAAAACGAAATACTAAATTAAAATAAATGGAATTCATAATTGATTACAAATAAAAGATAAAAGAAACCTAATTTCCGGAATTGGAATGACTGAGAACGGAGCTATAGACCCACTCCAGCTCTAGCAGCTTCTTCTTCCTTCCTTCTGTTGCTTCTCTCTGGTTTTTTTAATTATAAAGAATGAATTTTGTGTGAAAAATAGAAGTCCAGACCTCCTTTTATAAGCATAAAAACGGATTAGGGCTTGGACCAGAAAGTAAAAGACTAATTAAATGTCCAAGCCCAATTTCTAAGCCCAAAATCCCGTAACTGCTGATACACCTTCACTAAAACGGCTTTTCCCGATGCGTTATGACTCCGATTGACCTCATTCCAGTTGCTAAAGTTTCGTAACTCGATAAGGAATGTTTTCTATTCAAAGGTCAGTGGCTAAATCATCGCTTAAGCACCTTGAAATCAGCAATCTATGGCCTGGAAAATGGATTTTCAGCTCTAAAAATAATATCTTCGGGATTTATCTTCAAGTCTTGACTCTAATTCACGATCTTTGACTTTATCCTCGGATTCCTCTCCTAGCTAACATCTAAAACCTGTAAACTTTTCACTAAAAATACCAATATTACGCGCAAAATTTTAATAAATTAAAAATGCTAGAACTAAAAAGGAAATTCCGGATTATTGCAATTTTAGTCCAAAAGTCTATCAAATTAATTAAATAAACACCCAAAATGATGTCTCCCAAGGGTCGAAAATAAGAACAATTAGGGAGACATCAAGACCCCCAACTCAAACCTTTGTCGTCCCGACAAAGTAAAACAAAACAAAGGGGTAGAAGTAAGCGTATAAACAAGTAGAAGCTAGCAAATAAACCCTAAAGCAATTCTCAAAATAAATCTCATATAGCAAACTCTAGAAACTAATATACACATACACTAATCATGCAACATCAAACATAAATAATCTCAATCATAAAATTAAAGTAGCAATGCTTGAAGGTTACATTTGTACTCATCTCTGTATGATGGCTATAGGGTGGTCGTTAATCCTAAATCGCTTTGAACGCTCCACCTAGTGTATTCCCTATTAACAGAATCATAAATTCACTATGCACTTAGGAATCACGAGGTCTTTACGGTTATAATATTGGCTTAAGGACGGGTGTTGATGTATATTTGGTAAATTTGAAGTGAGCTTTTGGCTCTCTCTCCTCACTTACCATCAACATTGTCCTCGAGCTTGAGTTAACGCTCAAAAAGATGTTCTCACTCACCCAAATACGCAACAATTTAGCGTCCCATGTCTATCCACTATAAACAAGATGATTTTCAAAAAAATCCCACTTTGCCGGATGTCGATCCCAACCCATTAAATTCCCCATATGTGGTCCCACCACCCCAAACTCAAGCTCGAGACATGTCTCAGGATTGTGATTCAAGTGTGGGTCATATGGTCATGCCTAATAATCTAAGGGATAATGGCTTATATCGTGGCTACAAAGAAAAATCTAAAGGCTCAAAGTGGGCTAAGACGGATAATAATTAATACAAGGGATAGAAGGCTAAAAAGGCACAAATGGCTAACAAAGAACTGCCCCTATCATTTTCCTAAGTACATAGCTTGTCTTTAGTTCATATCTAGGTGGGTTCTCTACTAATTAGGATTTCACGTTCTACACACCAAACATATTCGTTGAGCACAAGTTTACTTCATTTGCATTGTTCATTAATTTTTCCTATCAATTACCTATGTTCGCATGCAATTGTAAGTGCGTTTTATATCAATCCCTAGAGTCCACTATTTACTATCATATATTCATCAAAAGTATGCTTAAAGGGACATTTAAAATCGTCTACAGTCAAACGCAACTCCGAAAATTATTTTATTGAAAGCAAATAAAACATATAACACATAAAAACTGGGATGAGGCAACGAACCCCACCCCAAACTCAAAAATGAGTCGTGTCCCCACGACTCGAAAAGACTCAAAGCAATAAAATAATATACACTAAATGAGAAGGGATTAGAAAACGTATCTGAACCAGCGCGAAGCTGGTTGTCGGTGTTGCGTCCCTGAACTTTATCTCGCGTCTAGACATCGTAAGTTGTGCTTTGAACAAATAAAGTTCAACTTGTTTGTAACGTTTCTCAAAATAGCGCACCTCGTATCCTGATTCTCTTCCAACACCTTGATTTTCGATTCCAACTCATCATCGGATCATTTTCTTCCTCACTTTCAGGTTCCTCAATCACTTCTCTCTTCTTAGGATTAGCTTGAATTTTTAACCTTTTCAATCATGTGTTTGCAACGCGAATTAGGAATCTCAATAGCTTGTTCTTGAACAGTACCAAAAGTGTTTCTGTTTCTTGGAGAATTCCTTCGATAAGTACACATGAAAACGGTTCTGATAAGCATCTCTTTCCACCCTAAACTCAAAACTTCAAATAGTAAGAAGCTAAGGCTTAGAACTTTGATGTTTTGAGGCTTAAGACTTGAAGATTATGGTGGAATATGAGATGGGTAAAGGCTAATTGATGTAGGGGAAGAGGGAATTGGATTTAAATTGAAGCTTGGATGAAGAACAATTGAACAAAGGTGGGCATTCCATGGTGCTTTGGATAGGAGATGAGTTGATTGCATGTTTTTGTGGTAAAAGAAAGTAAGATTTGAGGATCGTGTGGTTGTAGATGATGATGTTCAGGAAATTCTGGGTTTTGGGATTGTTTTTGGAGGCTGGGTTGAAGAAGGAGGTAAAAATCTAGGGCTAAAAATCTTCAAAACGGCCCTATCACAGATGCAAACCGGGTTCCCGGTTTCGAAAATCCGGGTTCCCGGTTCCGCGTCGCTGTGTCGGCGCGGAAAAATAAAAAAATACTCTTTTTTTTTTCTTTTTTTTTTCTCGAGACGCACCAAAACGCTGGACCCCAAGACGCTGGGTCAGAAATTCTACTCGCCGAAACCGGGTTCCCGGTTCTGTGGAATGCGGGTACCCGGATTTTCTCGATGGCGCGAGTCAAGACGCGCCAAAACGCAGCTACTCAAAACGCCGGGTCAGAAAATTTCAGAAATCACAGCTCCGAAACCGGGTACCCGGTTTTGCCAAATGCGGGTTCCCGGTTTTGTGTCGATGGCGCGAACCAAAACGCAGCAAAACGCAATCCACCAAAACGCTGGGTCAGAAAATTTCGGAAATCACAGCACCAAAACCGGGTTCCCGGTTTCGAAAATCCGGGTACCCGGTTCCGACGCTGTGTCGTGAACCAAGATGCCAAGTGTTGCGTTTGAAAAGGTTGGTACCAGCTCCAAAACCGGGTTCCCGGTTTTGTGAAACCGGGTTCCCGGTTTCTCCTGGACATCCAACCTATTTTTCTCCTATTTTCGCCTCATCGACCCCAAACTCATGACCTTTTTATCCCTGAAATCATCAAAAACAACTACCCTTCCTCATTTCTTAATAATAAACACTAAAATTGCGAAAATCAAACTAATCTAAATTGCAAAAATTTAAAAACTCAGCTAATATACAAGGAATTGGCTTTTGTTTAACGTCGTTAAGCTCGACGGGTCACCTCATTCATTAGTCATTGACATAACCTCCCCAGCAGTGAGTAAGGTTGTCAATATTTGCAACTCGAAATTTGCATCCCTTAGCTTTTACGCCCACTAGTTTGTCTGAAATAACCTTCGCGACCATGAATGGTCCTATCCAACAACTTTTTGATTCACGTACCTTTGGAGGGGGTTTAGGATTTTTCATAGCTACCTCTTCACCTACTTTGAACCCCTTTTTCTTTCTTTCTTTCTTAGGTTGTTTCGGAACCTTCGTGGTACGTGCTTTCTCTTTCTTCTTCGCATGATTTAGTTGTGGATTTCTAGGATATGGAGGAGCTTTAATTGGTGGTTTCTTTCGTAGCTCTTTCTCCTCCACCCCTAAAGTGTCCACAGCATTAATTTGCTCTTTTCTTACCGGTTCCATTACATCTACACGAAAACATTCTTCCTTGGAATCCGGAACCTTCATAGGTCTAAACACATTAAACTTCATCTCCTCGTCGTGGATTCTCATAATCATTTCTCCGTTCTCTACATCAATCAAGGTACGCCCCGTGGCTAGGAATGGTCTTCCCAAAATAATGGGGACATTCCTATCCGCGTCGTAATCAAGTATAATGAAATCAGCGGGAAAAATTAACGTACCTGCCTTAACGAGGACATCTTCGATTCGGCCTTCCGGATGTGCAAGAGATCGATCCGCCATTTGCAAGACCATAGAAGTGGGTCTTGCTTCGATATTAAGCTTATCAAAGATCGATTTGGGCATCAAATTGATGCTTGCCCCCAAATCGCATAATGCTTTTCCTTTCCATTCTTCTCCAATTGATATCGGAATTGTGAAACTCCCCGGATCAACTAACTTCGGAGGTAATTTACCTTGACAAATAGCACTACATTCCTCAGGGAGACCAATCATCTCATTATCACAATACGGCCTTTTGTTGGTGAGGGCTCTTTTCAGAAACATAGCATACTTGGGCACATCTCGAATAGCTTCTAGCAACGGAATATTTATGCTAATACCTCTTACCTTGTTAAAGAATTTTTGATACTCAGCCATATCACCCTTCTTTTGAACTCGCGATGGAAATGGTGGAGGTGGACGAGTGATTATAGTATCATTTTTCTTTTTCGGAATCTCATTAGACCTCTCCACTTCTTCCACTTCAACTTCTTTATCTTCATTCACCACCTCTTTCTCTTTTGTAACTTCTTTTTCTTTCATAACCGGGAAAGGAGGTGGAGGGAGGTTCTTACCACTTCTGAGAGTAATCGCTTTACAGTCTTCGATTTGGATTGGATTCTCAGTATCGCTAGGGAGTTGCCCTTGTGGACGTTGATTCAGTTGTTTGTTAATTTGACTTAGCTGATTCTGGAACAACTTCATATTTGCTTCAACTGCGTTTTGACGTTCCATAGCTTGTGTCTGAAGAGCAATCAAATTTTCAACGGTTTTCTGAAGGGTAAATACTCCTTCTTGTGGATGGGCAGGTAAGGCTTTCTGGTTCATTGTGTCATCATAATTGTCTTGAGGAGCTTGTCTCTGAACATAATTTCCCTGATTCTGTCCTCCTTGATAATTATTTTGTGGTCTTGGATTGTAGTTGTTACCTTGGGGACGCGGCTGATACGCATAAGTAGGATTGGCTGCCCCATTAGGATTTGAGTATTGAAACCCAGGATGGTTTCTGTTAGGCTGATATCCATTACCACTTGAATTGAAATTACCTCTATTGGACATAAAATTCACTGATTCTTGGTTATTCGGACAACTTTCCTCATCATGATCATCTACCTTACAAATCGAACACATATACACCTCTTGTGCAGCATGCACAACTACCTTCTTACCCGAAAATCCTTCTTTCACACCTAGAGTAAGCTGCTTCAATTGTTGCTCTATGGTATTCTGGATCTTATTCTCAAACGTTGCAAATTTCTCTTCCATGTCAACATTATTCACTCCTTTAACTGGTGTTCTTACTGAATTCCACCCAACTTCATTCTTGACTGTTCTCTCTAAAATGATCTTAGCATGAGCGGGTTGAACTTGAAGAAAACCTGCACCACATAGCGTATCCAACTTCTCTCTCGAAGTTCCATCAAGGCCTCTATAAAAGATCTTTAATTGTTGTTGTTCTGAGAAGCCATGATTGGGAACTCTACGCAAACACATCTGAAATCTTGTCCAACTCCTACCCACAGTTTCATCATATTCTTGACGGAAATGCGTCAATTCTAATTCAGCATCTAATCTCATGTTACTTGGGTAATACCTGTCAAAGAAAGCAATCTCTAATTGGTCCCAATTAGTAATCTTCGTAGGATCTTGCGTATCGTGCCATTCACTCGCTCCATCAATAACAAAGAATTTAAAAACAGCAAAATACATCTGTTCTCTTGAAACTCCTTGTGTGATATAAGAATCACATATCTGCTTAAATTTCTGTACTGCTCTGAGAGGATCTTCTGATGGTCTACCACGAAAATTTCCAAAATTTTGGAATTGAGCTAACATACCCGAATCTGGACGGAATCGCGGAACATTAATGTCTGGAGCACCTACTCCTATGGCAGGAGCACGGAATGGAACTTCTGGTGGACCATTAGTAAACCACGGATCTTGATTCATCACTATCTGGACTTGAGGATTAGGATTTAGTGGTTGAACTTGAGGAATGACGCCTGGAGCTAAAGGTTGGCCATTTGCATCTAGCTGGCCTTGTCCATTATTCTGTTGATTCTGAAGATTGATATTCTCCATTCTGTTAACTAACTCTTCTACTTCTAAAGCTTCTCGTTCTCTTCTTCTTCTGTTCGCAAGTCTGATCAACGATTCTGGATTACTAAGGATCGGAGGTGTTGGCTCTAGATCCTTGAATAGCCTTCTTCGCATACACCAAACCTAAAAACCTGAAAAAGCTAACAAACAAAAAGCGTAAAACTGATAAAAATAAAATAAATGCACTATCACTAAAGGATAAACACCGTGGTCACACGCTACCGCCCCCGGCAGCGGCGCCAAAAACTTGGTGGTCCTTTGTGTGTTCTAAATAAATGCAAATAATAATCGAACCACAACCGCAAGTGCACGGTTGTCCCAAGTAGTATATCTGATAATACAGATTCGTTCCAAGGACGGAATGGTTGATCACAATGTCTAGCAAATAGTGATTGATGCACTTATGAAAATAAAAGATAATAAATTGTTTGTTTGGTTTTGTATTAATTCTAAGTAAATGAAAGACAAATATTAAAATGCAAGTAAAAGCTAAGACGCAAGTAAAATGTGTGAAAACGCAATATGAGAAGTAGTACTTGAGAACGCAAGGATCCTCCCAATCCTATTTCCTAACTTATGTTGTTTAAGGGCTAAATTGGTCAATTACAATGGTCGGGATTCTAAATTCCTTATACCCCCGTCAGGGTGGACTATAAGGCGATCCTAAAGTGTCACTAGTCCCGTCAGGGTAAATATGATCCACCGTTGGATGTTTAAGTGTTTTACCTCATTGGCCCTAGAATTAGCTAAGTTCGTCAGAATCAATAGCTTCTATCCTAGATTGAATAAATGGTTCTGTATCTAAACCCTCCGTCAGGATGATCCAATTGCCACTAATTGGAATAGCCTAAATACTAACACCTGTTCCTAGTTCATGACGCTAAAAACAGTAAAATAATCTCAATTTATTGAAAAGAGCAAAAGCCCTAATCTAGTTTAATTTAACAGAAACTCAAATTCAACATTCGTTATTCAATAAAATTGGGATTCACCCATTGTTTGTTCTCAAGTACTATGAATTGTTTAGCTCATATTAAAACAAAATACTTAATTAAAATAAATGGAATTCATAATTGATTACAAATAAAAGATAAAAGAAACCTAATTTCCGGAATTGGAATGACTGAGAACGGAGCTATAGACCCACTCCAGCTCTAGCAGCTTCTTCTTCCTTCCTTCTGTTGCTTCTCTCTGGTGTTTTTAATTGTAAAGAATGAATTTTGTGTGAAAAATAGAAGTCCAGACCTCCTTTTATAAGCATAAAAACGGATTAGGGCTTGGACCAGAAAGTAAAAGACTAATTAAATGTCCAAGCCCAATTTCTAAGCCCAAAATCCCGTAACTGCTGATACACCTTTACTAAAACGGCTTTTCCCGATGCGTTATGACTCCGATTGACCTCATTCCAGTTGCTAAAGTTCCGTAACTCGATAAGGAATGTTTTCTCTTCAAAGGTCAGCGGCTAAATCATCGCTTAAGCACCTTGAAATCAGCAATCTATGGCCTGGAAAATGGATTTTCAACTCTAAAAATAATATCTTCGGGATTTATCTTCAAGTCTTGACTCTAATTCACGATCTTTGACTTTCTCCTCGGATTCCTCTCCTAGCTAACATCTAAAACCTGTAAACTTTTCACTAAAAATACCAATATTACGCGCAAAAGTTTAATAAATTAAAAATGCTAGAACTAAAAAGGAAATTCCGGATTATTGCAATTTTAGTCCAAAAGTCTATCAAATTAATTAAATAAACACCCAAAATGATGTCTCCCATGGGTCGAAAATAAGAACAATTAGGGAGACATCAATATTCTGGCGATGATACATGGAATGGACATCTCGCCTTCTTCTCGTTAAAACGTAACCATGCTTCACCAACACTTTCTCAGTCTTCCTGCATAAATTGTTCAAGCTCCAACATCTCTTTTAATCTTCTACTAACCGGATAGAATCAGTCTAGGAATTTGGATTGAAGCTTGTCCCAATCTGGAATAACATCGGGGTATTGGGTATCGTACCAATCGCTTGCACTTCCGGTAAAAAAGAAGTGGAACATAATGTAATACATCTGCTCCTTTGTAACGCCTTTTATGATATAGGCGTCATAGATCTGCATAAATTTATGAACATATCGTACCGGAACTTGTTGTGCAGCACCGCTAAATTGTCTATGACTCGCAAATTGCGCTATCATGCCTGGATCTGGTCTAAAGTTAGCGGCTTGGATTTCTAGAGTGCAGATTCCTCGTGGTTGCACTCTGAATGTGATGGGAAGATCAAGTCTCCTCGGGCTTTCCATCTGAAAAATATGTAAAACAAACTAAAAGGAAAAGCGTAAAATGGAACTAACTGAAATATAAGCACTAAATAAATGCACAAGGAATAACGATGTAGTCTCCGGCAGCGGCGCCAAAAACTTGGTGTCGCCTAAGGTGTGATAAAATAATGAATAAAATAAGTGCAAATAAACACCCTAGGCTGAGCACGGTTATGCGAGTATACAGGACATATGCAAGTTTTTATGATAAATAGAATTCGTTCCTCAGAGACTACGAAAGTTAGGAAGAACTTATGCAAATTATATAGTGCATATATGAAAGCTAGAATTAAATGTACGTGAGTGATGTCTCCCCATTTGTGATGAATTAATATTAGTCGGAGACATCATTTTTAGTGTTTTAGGAAGTCTTCTAGTCGATTTTCACATGATATACTGCACTTTCCTATTTCTAGTCTTGATATAGAAAATTATTGTTTTCAGAGCATATTTGGTTTAATTTGTGTGTTAATGTGAATCTTTAAAGATAATATGGAAAGAAATTAGATGCCAAGTCAATTCTAAGGAAATAAGGAAAGAAAATCTTGAAGAAATCTGGAGATAGAAGGAAACTGAGTTCAATTAGAAAAAGGAAAAGCTGCCAAATAAATCCGAATTTCTGCAGCTACGTTTAAAGAAGTGATGATAACTCCAAATCCGAGACGATTATGAAAGACCCCTTTCATAGGTAGATAGATAATTCCGTGAGGATTCTTTTGAAATCTTATGGGTAAAAAACGGTCCAGTAACTAAGAAGATATGGTAAAAACAAGTTAGCAGTAATTATCCTTATCTACATACGAATTTGAGTTGGGCTAGGAGTCCATTACTTACCTTCTCCTTCAAGAAAACGAATTAGGTCTTCCTAAACATCTATAAATACACCCTTAAACCAATGTAAACATGTCCTTGCTCAGTTCTAAATATTAGCTTAGTCCTTACACAATTATTAATCCTTAATATCAAGCTATTCATCCAAGAAGCAAGCTGACCTATAGAGGAAGACAAGAAGCACGAAGTTGGAGAGTGACAAACTCCTCTTCTACATCTCACCTTCTCTATATTTAGGGTAATTAGCTATAGATTTGTGGCTTCACCATATTTCTAAGCTTTTATTCGGTAAGTTTTACTTTTAATTGTTGGGTTATTATTTTGTCTACATTCATTAATACTATTTGTTATTTTAATTGATTTGAGCTTGGCGTATATTGTTATTATGTGTTTTGACTTGTTGTTACAGTCCTAGATTTGGCCAATCTTAGGACTATTCTTAGTTCTTGACAACACCACATAATCGTCTAGATCAAGGTTTGATTTAACCATCAATCATTATTTGAAATCCCGGTTAATATATAATGCTCAATGTGTGACAGATTAGAATAAAAACTTAGTAAAATAGACTCATATTAGTAATCCTAATTTATTTGACATACATTCATATTTATTTATCTGCATTCTTATTTATTTATTCATATCAGATATTTGATTCTTCATATTATATTTTTATTCAAAACATCTAAATTCCTCTACACCTATTTAATACAAGTAGATCTAACGGATTAAATCCCTGCGAACGAACTTAACTTATCATTAAAACTTGCAAACGATCTGTGATACTTGTAGCGAGTTATGTGGTTCTCAAGGGTGTGTGCTCTTTATTATTATTTTTATTTATCTATTATTTTATCACACCTTTGCCCCCACTAAGTTTTTGGCGCCGCAGCCGGGGATTTATCTTTAAGTTAAATCTGTTTTGTGTTTTTTTAGTGTAGAAGTTTTTATTTGTTTTCAGTTTTACGCTTTCTTTTTGTTTTAGTCTTTTTCAGGTTTCAGACGGTTAATCAACGGTTAGAGCTAGGTTTTCCTAGTCAATTTCGAGTTCAACGCATTGGGATTCGCATCCCAACAATCCAAGCCGTTAGATTCAAGCCTGATCCTGATTTAATTAATCAATTCGCGAGCTATGGGAAATATAATGGTGATACACATCAAGATCCAGTCAGATCTGCTAAGAAATTCATGCAATTCTGTGATGCCTACATTACTGAAGGTATTACACAAGAACAGATGTATTATTTAATGTTTCAATTTTTCTTGACCGGGAAAGCAAGCGATTGGTTCGATGATCAACCTCCCGAGCTAATAACCAATTGGGACAAGCTTCAAGAAAGATTCCTTGATAAATTTTATCCTACAAGTATGCGAGTGATGGAACTATTGGAGCTTATGAATTTCTTACAAGAAGCTGGAGAGAGTGTTGGCGAAGCATGGACGAGATTTCAAAAGAAGTTGGCAAGATGTCAAATACATGGATACACGCCACAATTACAATTATCCATGTTTTATAATGGATTCAATAGAGAGTCAAGGCTGAGAGTAGATGATATGGTGGTGGGGGCAAAGGTGTGATAAAATAATAGATAAATAAAGATAATAATAAAGAGCACACACCCTTGAGAACCACGGAACTCACTGCAAGTATCACAGATCGTTTGAAAGTTTTAATGATAAGTTAAGTTCGTTCGCTGGGATTTAATCTGTTAAATCTACTTATATTTAACAAGCGTAGATGAATTTTGATGTTTTAGAATAAAATATATAAAGATAAAATAATATGAATAACCATCTAATGAGAAATAATAAATAAGAATGCAGATAAATAAATATGAATGTAAGTCTAATAGATTAGGATCACTAATATGAGTGTATTTTACTAAGTTGTTATTCTAACCTGTCACAGATTAAGCATTGTATATTAACCAGGATTCTAAATTCTACCTAGCTTCTATTAGGCTTAGGAGCAACCTCTCCACTACCAAGGATTCCTGAGTAATGATTGGTGATTAAATCAAACCTTTATGGCTATCTAGTTAGGCAAAGGATCAAAACTAGACGATTATGTGGTGTTGTCAATAACTAAGAATAATCCTAAGATTGGCCAAATCTAGGGTTGTAACAATAAGTCAAAACACATAATAACAATATACGCCAAGCTCAATCAATTAAAATAACAAATAGTACTATGGAATTTAAATCAAAATCATAACCAACAATTAAAAGTAAAACTTACAGAATAAAAGCTTAGAAATATGGTTGAGGATAAATCTATAGCTAAATACCCTAAATATAGAGAAGGTGAGATGTAAAAGAGGAGTTTGTCACTCTCCAACTTCTTCTTCTTGTCTTCCTCTATAGGTCAGCTTGCTTCTTGGATGAATAGCTTGATACTAAGGATGAATATTAAATATAAGGACTAAGCTACTATTTAAAACTAAGAAAATACAAGCAAGGGTTAAGCCTAAACTTGAAACTGAGCAAGGACATGTTTACAATGGTATAAGGGTGTATTTATAGGTGCTTAAAAAGACCTAATTCGTTTTCTTGAAGGAGAAGGTGTGTAGTGGACTCCAAGCCCAACTCAAATTCGTAACCCTAAAACATGGAATTAGGCCCGTTTTTGTTTTGTACCTAACAGCTTCAATTCTTATCCATTTGACGCATATGAGTAGTTGAAATTCATCGTCTCGGAAAGATATTTAACTTTGCTCTTGACCGTTTCTCCAAATTCCACACCGATTTTGAGATATAAACTGATTTGTGGTCGTGGATGGTGAAATTCAGAATTAAGGCACCTTTTCCTTATCCATATTTTTAACTTTTCTTTCCTTATCTCCAATTTCCATGTTTATCTTCTTTCCTTATCTCTTAGTCTTTGACTTGGAATCTAATTAATCTCCATAATTATCTTTAAAGTTTCACACTAAATAAATAATTAAACTCAATATGCTCTAAAAACAATAATTTACTAAATCAAGACTAGAAACAGGAAAGTGTAATATTTCATGAGAAAATCGACTCAAAGACTTCCTAAAACACAAAAAATGATGTCTCCAACTAATATTAATTCATCACAAATAGGGAGACATCAAGACCCCCAATTCAAAGTTGTATCGTCCCGATACAATAAAGATAAAAACAAAGGAAAGTCTCTAAATACACACCTAGGTCATTTAAGCAAAGAGGGAAAAAGATAGCAGAATATGGAGAATAGACATAAAGCAACTACTCAAAAAATTTCATGTAATAATATTTAAAAACTACATACCTATACACTTCTCATATCCACATTCAACACGGTTTGAATTCAAGATTAGATTAGTTTCGCAATGTAAGAAGGAGAGGAACTTTACTCAGTTCACCAAGGAGGCTATATATTGTTCATCGAACTTCACTAGTCTCCAAAGATCCACTTAACTACTCTCTATTGGCTCAATCACTTCTCGATTACATAGCAAAGAATCAAAAGGTCTTTCAGGTTGTAATGTAGGCTTAGGGACGGTAGGATAAGTATATTTGGATAATTTAGAGTGAGCTTTTGGCTCTCTCCTCACTAGCCATCAACGAATCGCCCTAGAGCTTGAGTTACTCTCATAAAACGTTTCTCACTCAACCCAATGAATTCTTGATGCACAAAGTAGCATCTCCAATAACCCAAGTAAAGCATAAGATGTTCACATAAAAATTCCTCTTTTCCAGTCCAAATATATATTCTTTTCAAATCAATTTTTTCTTTTCTATAGCTATGACTCTCTTTTTAATGTTCGAGATATCACACTATTTTTTTTTTCCAGTGTTATGCCTTTTCATAAGTTTAGCTCGTAGCTTCTTTTTCATTTACTATTACCCCGACAAAGGGTTACAATATAAACTTGTGAATCATCATCAATATATAGAACGAGCACAATTAATAAGCTAAAAAATCCCAACCCAATAACAATTCCCATAATGGTGGACCCACCACCCCAAACTCAAGCTCTAAAATAACTGTCTGTGCATCGCGATTCGAGTGCGGGTCATATTGAAAAGTCCTATAATCTAAAGGGATATGACTCATAATGTGTTCAATAAAAAGGCTTTAGAAAGGCTAGAAGGGGCTGAGAAGGATATATAATATTAAATCAAATAACAGGGTGAGAAAGTAAAAAGGCTTCTGATGTCTCCTCATTTGTGATAGATTTATATTAGGACGAGACATCATTTTTAGTGATTTAGAAGTCATTATAGTCGATTTTCTTGAGAAATGCTACACTTTCCTATTTTGAGTCTTGATTTAGTAAAATAATATTTTTAGAACATATTGGGTTTAATTATTTATTTAGTGTGAAGCTTTAAAGATAATTATGGAGATTAATTAGATTCCAAGTCAAAGACTACAATATATGGAAAGAGATAAGCATGGTAATTGGAGATAAGGAAACAAAAGCTAAAAATATGGAAAAGGAAAAGCTGTCTTAATCCTGAATTTCTGCACCTACGACCACAAATCAGCTTATATCTAAACAATGGTGTGGAATTTGGAGAAACGGTCAAGAGAAAAGTTTAAGAGCTTTCCGAGACGATCAATTTGGTATATTCATACGCATCAAACGGATGAAATTTGAAGCTGTTAGAGCCAAAAGAAGATCGGACCTGATTTCATGTTTTTAGGGTTACGAATTTGAGTTGGGCTTGGAGTCCACTACTTACTTCTCCTTCAAGAAAACAAATTAGGTCTTCCTAAACACCTATAAATACACCCTTATACCATTGTAAACATGTCCTTGCTCAGTTCTAAACATTAGCTTAAATTATAAACAATAGCTTAGTCCTTTACATTAATATTCATCCTTAGAATCAAGTTATTCATTCAAGAAGCAAGCTGACCTGTAGAGGAAGACAAGAAGAAGAAGATTGGAGACTGACAAACTCCTCTTCTACATCTCACCTTCTCTATATTTAGAGTAATTAGCTATAGATTTATGCTCAACCATATTTCTAAGCTTTTATTCTGTAAGTTTTACTTTTAATTGTTGGATTATTATTTTGTCTTTAAATACTATTTGTTATTTTAATTGATTGAGCTTGGCGTATATTGTTATTATGTGTTTTGACTTATTGTTACACCTTAGATTTGGCCAATCTTAGGATTATTCTTAGTTATTGACAACACCACATAATCGTCTAGTTTTGATCCCTTGCCTAACTAGATAGCCATTAAGGTTTGATTTAATCACCAATCATTACTTAGGAATCCTTAGTAGTGGAGAGGTTGCTCCTAAGCCTAGAGAAGGCTAGGTAGAATTTAGAATCCTGGTTAATATATAATGCTTAATCTGTGACAGGTTAGAATAACAATTTAGTAATAGACCCATATTAGTAATCCTAATCTATTTGACTTACATTCATATTTAGTTATCTGTTTTGTTTATTTGTCTTAATTATTTAATTGCGTAGATTGTTATTTCATCTTTTTATATTTTTATTTAAAACATCTAAATTCATCTACGCTTGTTAAATATAAGTAGATCTAACGGATACAATCCCTGCGAACGAACTTGACTTATCATTAAAACTTGCAAACGATCTGTGATACTTGCAGTGAGTTCCGTGGTTCTCAAGGGTGTGTGACTCTTTATTATTATCTTTATTTATCTATTATTTTATCACACCTTTGCCCCCACCAAGTTTTTGGCGCCGCGGCCGGGGATTTATCTTTAAGTTAAATCTATTTTGTGTTATTTAGTGTAGAAGTTTTTATTTGTTTTCAGTTTTACGCGTTTTCTTTTTAGTCTCTTCTCAGGTTTATTAGGTATGGAGAATTATTACGCACAAAATATGCATGGGGCCCGAAGTCAAAATTTTTATCAAGAAGGTTCGAGCTATCAACTGCAAGCTCCACCACAACCCATGCATAATCCACAAGAAGAAGCTATAACCAAGCTCGAAGGAATGATGAGTGATTTATTGAATCTGGTTCGAATGTCCACGCAGCTCAACAATGAAACATCCAAGGAGCTAACTGCAAAAGTGGAAGCCTTGGAGACACAAGTCACTCAAGTGACCAAATCTTCTCTGAAAGATCAACAAGAGACTCCATCGTTAATCCGAAGTATCATAGAAGAACAGGTTCGACTAGCTCTTCCATCTCATCTAGTTTTTGAAAGTATAAGTTATTTGGAAAACATGGAAGAGCAACATGTGGCAAAGATAGATGCTAATACAACCTTAATACGTTCTATGCACCAAAAACATCAAGCAATGGAACAAAGATTAACGGACCTCACTACGATCAATAAACAGTTACAACAAGAATTACATAAGAAACTGGGTTATAGCAATGTTGGGTTCGAAATTTCAACCGTAGAAGAACCAACCAAGCTTAGCTTAGAAGAAGTAATTGTTAAAGATCAAATTACGAAGGAGGTTGAACCAGAATTCAAGCATGTGGAAGAAGAAAGAGAAACCGATAAAGAAGAGACAACCGCACAAAAGGTGCAAAAAGAAGAAAGTAAGGTGGAACCACCACCTACACAACCATCATCGCCAATCAAAGTTCACATAAACGAGGTAAAAATCGAAGATTGGGAAAGTGAAGATGAGGGTGAAGTTTTAACTGCGAGTAGTACAGCAGTAATTCCAACACTAGAAGAACCAACGAAGCTCAATCTAAACATAACAATCAGAGATAGGGTTAAAAAAGTGGGAAAAGAAGAAAACAAGGCGGAGACACCACCTACACATCCGCTATTATCACCACCTCATCTACAAAGAATTACTTATCCTAGTGGTGATACTAAAACTGAAACATCAAGCCCAGAAGAAATCATTGTTCCTATACTCGACGTCCCATATATGCAAACTGGCCTAGGTAAACAAAGTGATGATGAGGCCACTGAAATCGATAGCGATGTTTGGTTCGATGTTGTTGAAGAGTTCAGCCTTCAAGAAGAGGAGGAAGTGGAATCACCACAAGTTCCACTTAATGAGCTAGAAGAACAAAGCACGATATGCATAGAGGACGTAATCGCATATAAAGAGCCTACACCACCGGTAGTCTGCAAGGAAGATCTGTCCAAGAAGAGTGAAAGTGTAGAAGTTGAGATTGAGAATAGGGACCATACTGAAGAAAGCTTGACGACCATTCCAAAGAAATTACCACAAAAGATGCAAGATCTTGGAGCTTTATATCTCCACATTAATATAGGTGGTAATTTCAAAGCTAAAGCGATGTGTGACTTGGACTCAGGAAGGAATATCATGCCCAAGAGTTTGTTTGAGAAGTTAGGCATGGGAGATGCCAAAAGAAAAGATATTGATTTGCTGCTCCTAGATAATTCAACGATAAAGCCATGGGGAGTCATTGAAGACATGCTTGTCCAAGTAGGTACTTTAACTATACCTACAGATTTTGTTATCCTTGATAGCATTGCAGGTCAACATGTTCCATTGATACTTAGACGCCCATTCTTGGCGACAAGTCAAAGTATAAATGATATGCATAGGGGAACCGTGACTTTCCAAGTGGGAAAAGAATCTAAAATATTCCACTTGGTGGA
Organism: Nemophila menziesii; assembly: GCA_029959085.1. Taxonomy (NCBI): domain Eukaryota; kingdom Viridiplantae; phylum Streptophyta; class Magnoliopsida; order Boraginales; family Hydrophyllaceae; genus Nemophila; species Nemophila menziesii. The sequence continues at coordinate 4,363,875 of JARWIR010000004.1, forward strand.
TGAAAAGCATGAGGAATCACGTATAGAAGCCCCGACACTCCGAGTTGTGACAAAAGAAATTAAAAAGAAAGTCCACAGTCAACCCGTGAAAAAGAGAATCAAAAGTGAGTTTGGGGTTGGTGACATGGTTGCATGGAAAGCCCCCAAACAAGAGAATAGACCGCGGGGATTCAAGGATTTGTGGATGGGTCCGTTTGTAGTTACGAGAGTTATTTCGTCAAAACGGATTGAGATACAAGCTAAGAAGGGTCACAAACTTCGGATAGTAGATGAGCATGACCTAACCCGTTATTGGGGAGGTTATGTACGCAAGCCTTAATCGAGGTAACACGTCTAACTTTGAAAGACGTTAAACTAAAGTGTTGTACGGGAGACAACCCGTAGTTTTTTTTAATTTTCATGTCTTTTTAGTTTTTAATTTATGTTTAATTTAGTTATTTTTAGTTGATAGTGCATATTTGAGAAAGGTATTAGTGTTTTTGATGTTTAGGTATTGGAGAAATCGAGTTAGGGAAGCGAGAAAAAAATTTCGGAACGAAACTTCGGCAAGTCATATCTTTGCGCTCGGATATCGGAATCAGGTGATCTTTGAGCCTAAACTGCATAACTTTTCGAGATCTAGCTGATGGGGAGGTTTTTGCCACGTGCGGTACACCGGACCTCAGCCGCAGTGTACCGCAAGGTAAAAACCCGTGCCACGGGGTAGAGCCACGGGTTTTATCCAGAAACGAAAAAAAAAAATAGCTGATGGGTCCGGTATACCGGACCCTATACCGCGCCATGCACCGCACAAACACGTACCACGGGGTCCTACCACGGGTTTTTTGACGTAGGAGGCGCGGAGCACCCCCGCGGTACACCGGACCATGGTCCGCAGCTCAAAAACCCGTACCACGGGGTTTCACCACGGGTTTTATCCAGAAGCTAAAAATTTTTGATCATCAGATGTTCCAGTATACCGAAGGATATGCCCGGTATACCGCGCCACGCCGCCAGAGAGAGAAAGTTACGGATTGAGCTTATAAAAGAGATATAGAGCTATTAATTCCGAATTTCATAAACCTCAAGCCTCTTTCTTCTCTCCAGAACTCTCCCAACTCCATTAAAGCTTCAACAAACCTTCACCTAACATCCAAACACTACCAAATCACCATCCAAATCCTTCCCTACATCATTACAAAGAAGATTCAAGCACCCGAATCATATCAAAACACCTAGAAACGGAGAATCAAAGCCATGAATTTCAAAATCTTTTCCCAAAATTCCTTAAACCCATATCACCAAAGCTTGGTTCAATCATACCCACATGGAGAATTATCATCCTAACACCTTTCCTAACCAAAATAAAGCTTGTTCCACCTATGATCATAAATTTACAAATTTGAAGAGTGTTTAAAGCTTTGAGTTGGGGGTCAAAAGAGATGATAAAGAGAATAGAAATATTATCAAGTGTATGGGATATGAAGAATCAAATCAAGATATTGGGTAAGTTCTATATGAAATCAAATGAGATGGATACTAGTTTGGGAATAATTACAAGATAATTGGAGTCAAGCAATTAGAGAACCGGTTTTTGGTGGATTCAAATCCTAAAAAGCAAGCAATTGTAATTAGGAACAGAAGATGCCAATACCCCTTCTAATCAAATATTTCCATATCAAAGATGAATAAAAGCTTCTGGGACGCTAGTAGCTGTGTTCAAAACGTATTCCTGGATGAACACCTTCACATGAGAGATTATTCAAAGAGCAAAGTTGGAAGAAGATAAACAAGAGATTTCTAGAGTATGATTGATTGGGATGGAGCATAAGAAGATGTAGGGGAACGCGAAATTGGTGGTACATAGAAATTTACATACATGAAAGCACTACACCCTATTCCGGGTATTGATCAGGCGAGGTAAATAGCCTCGAAGAGTATGTTTTCTTTCTTCCTTACCTTTTATTTATGTGCAATATCTGTAAAATTTTAATTTTCTTTTATTTTATTTTTGAGTCTTTTCGAGTCGTGGGGACACGACTCATTTTTGAGTTGGGGGTGTGGGGATTCGTTGTCTCTCATCTCCATTTTTCTGTGTTTTATTGTTTTTTAGGTAAATTAAAATTTTAGGTAAAATTAAAATTTTTGAAGGTTTAGATGTATGTAGAGTGTGTTTAATAGCTTAAAAGCATAAGCTCAGTGGATTAATGATAGAAAGCAATATGTTTATGAGCTATGTTATTTGTATGCTTTGAGTATTTGCAGGAAAACACACGTTGATAGTAAAGAAAAGATTAGTGAGCAATGCGATAGAAAGTATGTTCGATCTCAGGGAACCTTGAAAAGTGTGTAGGCCGTGAGTTCCAAGCTAGTGACAAAACCATTTGATGAAAGTGCTAAAGGTAAGAAAATAACGAAATTGCATAGTGTAGAAAGTGATTAAGGCGGTTCTTTCAAAGCCACTTGAAGCCTTTTTATACCTTCTCACCATGTTATTTTTATCCTATATCCTTCTCAGCCCCTTCTAGCCTTTCTAAAGACTTTTTACTAAACACGTTATAAGCCATATCCCTTTAGATTATAGGACTTTTACATATGACCCGCACTCGAATCGTGATGCATAGACAGTTGTTTTAGAGCTTGAGTTTGGGGTGGTGGTTCCACCATTATGGGAATTGTTATTGGGATGGGATTTTGAGCTTGTTAATTGTGCTTTGTGCTTTATAGTGATGATGTTTCACAGATTTGTATTGTAACCCTTTGCCGGGGTAATAGTGAATGAAAAAGAAGCTACGAGCTAATTTTGCCAACAAGGGCATTAAAAGAAAAAATATATATATATATGAGGAAATTAGCGTGATATCTCAACATTAAAAGAGAGTCATGGCTATACAAAAGAAAAAATTGAAAAGAAAAGAAAATATATATATTCGGACCGGCAAAGTGGAATTTTTATGTGAACATCTTATGCTTTAATTGGGTTATTGGGGATACTAAATTGTGCATCAAAGAAATCATTGGGTTGAGTGAGAAACGTTTTATGAGAGTAACTCAAGCTCTAGGGCGATTTGTTGATGGCTAGTGAGGAGAGAGCCAAAAGCTCACTCTAAATTATCCAAATATACTTATCATACCGTCCCTAAGCCTACATTATAACCTTAAAGACCTTGTGATTCTTTGATATGTAATTGAGAAGTGATTGAGCCAATAGAGAGTAGTTAAATGGATCTTTGAATACTAGTGAAGGTCGATGAACAATCTATAGCTTCCTTGGTGAACTGAGTAAAGTCCCAATCCTTCTTACATTGCAAAACTAATCTGATCTTGAATTCAAGCCGTGTTGACTGTGGATATGAGAAGTGTACAGGTATGTAGTTTATAAATATTATTACATGAAATTTTCTGAGTAGTTGCTTTAAGTTTATTCTCCATATTCTGCTATCTTCTTCCCACTGTGCTTAATTGACCTAGGTGTGCATTTAGAGACTTCCCTTTGTTTTTATCTTTATTGTATCGGGACAATACAACTTTGAGTTGGGGGTCTTGATGTCTCCTCATTTGTGATAGATTTATATTAGGACGAGACATCATTTTTAGTGATTTAGAAGTCATTATAGTCGATTTTCTTGAGAAATGCTACACTTTCCTATTTTGAGTCTTGATTTAGTAAAATAATATTTTTAGAACATATTGGGTTTAATTATTTATTTAGTGTGAAGCTTTAAAGATAATTATGGAGATTAATTAGATTCCAAGTCAAAGACTACAATATATGGAAAGAGATAAGCATGGTAATTGGAGATAAGGAAACAAAAGCTAACAATATGGAAAAGGAAAAGCTGTCTTAATCCTGAATTTCTGCACCTACGACCACAAATCAGCTTATATCTAAAAAACGGTGTGGAATTTGGAGAAACGGTCAAGAGCAAAGTTGAAGAGCTTTCCGAGACGATCAATTTGGTATATTCATACGCATCAAACGGATGAAATTTGAAGCTGTTAGAGCCAAAAGAAGATCGGACCTGATTTCATGTTTTTAGGGTTACGAATTTGAGTTGGGCTTGGAGTCCACTACTTACTTCTCCTTCAAGAAAACGAATTAGGTCTTCCTAAACACCTATAAATACACCCTTATACCATTGTAAACATGTCCTTGCTCAGTTCTAAACATTAGCTTAAATTATAAACAACAGCTTAGTCCTTTACATTAATATTCATCCTTAGAATCAAGTTATTCATTCAAGAAGCAAGCTTACCTGTAGAGGAAGACAAGAAGAAGAAGATTGGAGACTGACAAACTCCTCTTCTACATCTCACCTTCTCTATATTTAGAGTAATTAGCTATAGATTTATGCTCAACCATATTTCTAAGCTTTTATTCTGTAAGTTTTACTTTTAATTGTTGGATTATTATTTTGTCTTTAAATACTATTTGTTATTTTAATTGATTGAGCTTGGCGTATATTGTTATTATGTGTTTTGACTTATTGTTACACCTTAGATTTGGCCAATCTTAGGATTATTCTTAGTTATTGACAACACCACATAATCGTCTAGTTTTGATCCCTTGCCTAACTAGATAGCCATTAAGGTTTGATTTAATCACCAATCATTACTTAGGAATCCTTAGTAGTGGAGAGGTTGCTCCTAAGCCTAGAGAAGGCTAGGTAGAATTTAGAATCCTGGTTAATATATAATGCTTAATCTATGACAGGTTAGAATAACAATTTAGTAATAGACCCATATTAGTAATCCTAATCTATTTGACTTACATTCATATTTAGTTATTTGTTTTGTTTATTTGTCTTAATTATTTAATTGCGTAGATTGTTATTTCATCTTTTTATATTTTTATTTAAAACATCTAAATTCATCTACGCTTGTTAAATATAAGTAGATCTAACGGATACAATCCCTGCGAACGAACTTGACTTATCATTAAAACTTGCAAACGATCTGTGATACTTGCAGTGAGTTCCGTGATTCTCAAGGGTGTGTGAATCTTTATTATTATCTTTATTTATCTATTATTTTATCACACCTTTGCCCCCACCAGCTTCAAATGGCTTCAATATGAAAGATCTGCCTTAATCATTTTCTACACCATGTAATTTAGTTATTCTCTTACCTTTAGCACGTTCATCAAATGGGTTTGTCAACTAGCTTGGATCTCACTACCTACACACCACTCATGGCTCCCTGAGATCGAACATACTTTCTATCGCATTGCTCACTAATCTTTTCTTTACTATCAATGTGTGTTTTCCTGCAAATACTTCAAAGCATACAAAATAAAATAGCTTATAAACATGTTACTTTATATCATTAACTTACTGAGCTTATACTTTTAAGCTATTAAACACAATCTACATACATCTAATCCTTCTCAAAAAATTTAATTTTACCTAAAAAAACACATAAAAATGGAGATGAGGGACAACGAATCCCCACACCCCAAACTCCAAAATGAGCCGTGTCCCCACTTCTCGAAAAAACTCAAAAATAAAATAAAATTAAAATTTTACAGATATTGCAAATAAAGAAATGGTAAGGGAGAAAGAAAACATACTCTTCGAGGCTATTTACCTCGCCTGATCAATACCCGGAATAGGGTGCAGTGCTTTCCATGTATGTAAACTTCTAGTATCACCAATTTCGCTTTCCCTTACATCCTTGGTGTGGCCTAAGGTGTGATAAAAAGATGATATAATTTAGATGCAAATAAACACCCTAAGCTAACACGGTACTGCAAGTATTACAGGACGTATGCAAGTTTTAATGATAAGAAGATTCGTTCCTCAGAGACTGACGAAAGTTAGAGAGAACTTATGCAAATTATCAAGTGCAGATATAAAAGATTGAAAGATAATACGCAAAGAAAGAAAAGGAAAATAGATTTTTATTTGGTTTTTATAAAGAAAACTAAACTACTAAATAAAAGACAGAAAATAAAAGATATGAATTTCAAAGTAACTAATTAAAACTAAGAAAATAAAAGACAATAAAATAAATATGAAGAATATGAGATGAGAGATATAGCTTAGGTTTTACTAGTATGCACTAATCCTTCTAATTCTATCTATTGGATCTAGTTTATAAGGGAGAATATTAGCTCTTGGTATACTTAGTCAGGATTCTAAATTCCCATACCTTAGACCTTGAGAGAGACTAAGGGGGCTACGGCACAACCAAGACGTGGTTTCAAATAGGGTTATCAAACGCCACTAAGGCCCTAAGCAAACGCAACAATCAATTGGTGATATGGTGATTAAAACAAACCGTAATGACTATCTAGTTAGAATCATGTTTTGTCAGAACTAATATCGACACTAGACATTATGTGGTGGTTCAATAGTTAAACACCCAATTAAGGAGACCATCTAACTACTCTTAAAACAATCATAAAGTGATCAGTTCTAGGAAAGACAATAAATCAAAACACATAAACAAATATGAAAGTAAGTAGCTAATATCAAATTAAAACATGTAATTCCCAAAGAAACTTAGATAGAAGAATTAGAATTCATAGTTTATACATGATGCAAAACCCAAGCTAATAGAATTAATTTATACAAAGAAAAAAAAAAGAATTACAAAATAAGAGGTTGAAGGAGACATGATTGATGCACAACTCCTTCCAGACTTCTTCTCTTATGTGAAGCTTCCTCTTGGCCTTAAGGTCTGGCCAATGATGATTTAAGAGTGTTAAGAGGCTGTATTTATAGTGTATAGGTTGACCTAATTCGTTTCTTGGAGGAAAGGCCAAGTAATAGACTCCAAGCCCAACTCAAATTAGTAAGGAAATAAAGATAAACAATGCTGGACCGTTTTGAGCATATCTTCTTCGTTATTGGTCGGTTTGTGCTCCATAATATACCAAAAGAATAATCATAGAATTATCTATGTCCCTATGAAAGGAATTTTCCAAAATCGGCTTTCTTGTAGGAGTAATCACCACTTGTTTAGGTGTGTGCTGCAAAAATTCAGATTTAGGCAGCTTTTCCTTTTTCTAATTGAACTCTGTTTCCTTCTATCTCCAATTACCATGCATATCTCTTTCCATATCTTGTAGTCTTTGACTTGGACTCTTATTAATCTCCATAATTATCTTCAAAGCTTCACGCTAAATAAACAATTAAACCCAATATGCTCTAAAAATATTATGTTACTAAATCAAGACTCAAAATAGGAAAGTGCACTAAATTAAGCTCAAATCAACCTATAAACTAATAAATAAGCCTAACATGATGTCTCAGAAGTATATTTTATTATCACAAATGAGGAGACATCAAGACCCCCAACTCAAAGTTGTATCGTCCCGATACAATAAAAGTAAAGAACATAAGGGTAGTCAAATAAACAAGAAGAAGTAGAAGGAGAATAAGAACAGAACATAATGAATGATCCTAGAGCAAAATATCTAAAAAGTCTCATGTAGTAATGCTCAAGAAATAATGCACAATTATGCTTAATACACATGTAATTAACAAACCCTAAATTCAAGTCCAGATTATTTTCGCAATGCCAGAAGGAGAGGATGATAACTTAGTTCATGTTAATGGCTATAGGTTGTTCATAGGTCCTAATATAGTATCCAATGGTCCACTCACCTATTACCTAATAGCTCAATTGTTCCTCCACCTAGTAGTTAGAAATCCTAAGGTCTTTGGTTATAACTTGGCTTAAGGACGGGTGTGGTATATTTGGATAATGAAAAGTGAGATTTTGGCTCTCTCCTCACTAGCCATCAGCGAATCGACCTAGAGCTTGAGTTTTCACTCGAAGATATTCTCACTCAACCCAATTTATTGATGCTTTTGATGTGCATCCCCAATAATCCCAATTCAAAACTTTTTCATGATGATATACAAATTCCACTTTGCCGGTCCGAATATATATTCTTTTCATATCACTTTTTCTTTTGTATAGCTATGATTCTCTTTTTAATGTTGAGATATCACACTATTTTTTTTCATATATATATTCTTTCTTTTTATGCCCTTGTTGGCAATTTTAGCTCGTAGCTCCTTTTTCATTCACTATTACACCGGCAAAGGGTTACAATAATAATTTTTTCATCATCAATAAAATCAAAATTACAATTCCCAAATCCCAATGTTCCCGAATGATGAAACCCACCACCCCAAACTCAAGCTCTAAAACGAGTTGTCTCAGGTTTTGCGATTCGAGTGTGGGTCATATAGATAAGTCCTACAAACTAAGGGTATGGATTATAATGTGGTTAAATAAAAGGCTTTAGAAAGGCTCATAGGGGCTAAGACGGATAAATAATAACATAATCAAATAAAAGGGTGAGAAGGTATAAAAGGCTTCAAGTGTTTTTACATGAAAGAACTGCCTTATTCATTTTTCTAACTGCCTGATTTCGTTACTTTTTCATTATTAGTTCATAGATAAGCGGGTTTTCAACTAATTTTAAACCTCACGTTCTACACACCAAATAACTCTCCCTAAGTTTCAACATAATTTCTTAGCATTACTCATTAACTTTCCTATCTTTTATTTCCTGTTTTCATACAAGCATCTAAACATATTTATAACACCTTTCAAAAACATACTACTTACTATCATTGACCTCATAAAATCATGCTCAAATAGGTACATTCAACATATTCTATACCTAATTCAACCCAGTTTTTTTTAAATTTTATGAAAAACAAAAAGGAAGATGAGGACAACGAATCCCCACCCCTAACTTAAAAATGAGACGTGTCCCCACGACTCGAAAAAGACTCAAGAAAGAATAAAATTTAAAATTAGCATACATATTGCACATAAAGAAATGTTAGGGAAGAAAGAAAACATACTCTTCGAGGCTATTACCTCGCCTTATCGATACTCGGATTAAATTCTAGTGTATCTTCTTCACCCAACTTCTTATTCGCTTTCCTATCAAGACACGTGATCATAGTAGGATATTGCATTCTATAACGTCATGGGAGAGATCGAAAATCCGTATCACCTCCTCATAGATCAACTGTGCCACATCTTCCTCTTCTCCTCACACAATACAATTCAACAAAAAGAACGTTTTTAGAACGTCTTACCATTAACGTAGACCACCCCAATCTTCCACGAATCTTCATGTATTCTCCTTCAACTTCTTCTTCAATTACTTTATTATAAGAAAAGGGTAGTTCCTTTAATTGTTACTTCGGAGAAGCTATCAGGGCCCTTGAAGCTTTCTCTTTTTCTCTTGGGTGAGGTTTTTTGATCTAGAGAGGTTGTGTTGTCTTCTTCACTAAATTTGGAATCTTTTTGCTCATTTAATCAAACACAGCTAGCTAACCTCTCTTTTCATGACCTATTTTACCCTTTGAATTGGAACTAGGACTTTTCTCACTTGATTTCTTCTCAATTAAATCCAATACCTTGATTTTATTCATCTTACTTACAATAAATAATGTTCATGTTCCCTTAATCATCTCAATTGACCCCCAACTCAAAGCTTTAACCACTATTTAAATTTGAAACTCTTGATTATTGGTTGTACAAGCTTAATTTGGGTTAGGAAATATGAATGGATGATGAATCTCTATGTGGGTGAGGTGGATTTGTAATGGGTTGGCTTGGATTTAGGAAATTGTAGGATGAATTGTGAAAATTTAAGCTCTTGATTCTTCAATTTGATGGCTTTGGTGAGGATTGGGTGTTTGATTCTCCTTTGTAATGAGGTCGAGAGAAGATTTGATGTGTTTCTTTTGATGATTGGGTAGTGTTTTGATGATTGGTGAAGGTTTTTGTGAGCTTTAATGGAGTTGGGAGAGTTTTGGAGAAGAGAAATAGCCTTTGGGTTTATAAAATTCGGAATTACAAGCTTCATACCTCTTTTATAACCAAAATCCCGTAACTTTCTCTCTCTATCCGCGCTGTGCGGACCATGGCTGCGGTACAGGGGGTACACCGCGGGGGTACACCGCAGGGGTACACCGCACCTTCTGTAGCTCAAAATTTTTGCCTCGGCAAAATACCCGTGGTAGCACCCCGTGGCACGGGTTTTGGCTCTGCGGACCATAGGTGCGGTATAGGGGGTACCCCGCAGGGTACTCCGCACAGGTTTTTCCTCTGTCCGAAAAATTCTGCTTCTTCCCTAACTCGATTTCTCCAATACCTAATCATCACAAACACTAATACCTTTCTCAAATATGAAATATTAACTAAAAATAACTAAATTAAACATAAAATAAAAACGTAAAAGACATAATATATAAAAAAAAACTACGGGTTGTCTCCCGTACAACACTTTAGTTTAACGTCTTTTAAAGTTAGACGTGTTACCTCGATTAAGGATGACAAAATTTCCACCCTTTGCCTCTAATTCCCACGAACTTTTCAGCTCGATTCTTCATAATCATGGATGGTTTCATCCAAGATTTCGTGGGAAGGGGTGAATCTGGTGGTAACTCGATAGTATGACACTCCTCTAGTGATCCACTCATATCCTCAGTTCCGAATTCTCGTTTGTTAGAAAGAACGTCCTTCATGAATTTTATATATTTCGGCATTCTTTTGAGAGCTTCTACAAACGGTATATGAATCTCTAACTTGCTCACCATGTCAACGAACTTCTTGAATTCTAGGTCATTGTCCTTTTCTCTGACACGTGAAGGGTATGGTGGTGGATGACATGTGTTGGTTACCACTGGGCTCTCTTTCTTTTCTGGTGTCTTCTTTTGGACACTTTTTTGTTCAACTACCTCTTCGACCTTATCTTCTGTTGTTTCTTCTATCCCCTTTTCTGGAATAGGGACTGGTTCTGGTTCTGGTTCTGGTCTTGGTGGAGGTAGTCGTTTTCCACTTCTTAATTCAACTGCATGAAAAAAATTGTCTTTTGGAGCACTAGTATCACTTCGGAGTTGCTTTCTGTAAAGATTTGCAATTTATTCACCAATTGTGACACTGTATGCCCAACCTTCTTAAACGCATTGGCTGAGTTTTGGATTCTTTGCTGGCTCATCTCCATATTTTCAATTAGGTTCATTATCTTAGCCATGCTTGAATTCGAATTCGAAGGTTATTCTTGTACGGTTTGCTGCATTAAATAAGGAGGTGGTTCTTGATAAGCTTCATTATAAATCGGCGCTTCTTGATAGATAGGTTGTGGAGGATAGTAGGCTTGTGGTCGTGGTTGGTAATAACCATCATGATAATGGTTATTATGATTATAAGTCTGTTGATCTCCGACCCAATTGTAATTCTGTGGGGGCTGATAATCAACATAATTTCCTTGGGATTGATAATAATCATCATGATAATGGTTTCTTTGATAAGGTATGAATGAAACTGAGGCTGGATTATTCATGCAATATTCCCACGAGTGATCTCTTGCTCCACAACTAGGACATGAAGGTGATGTATGTCCTAGATTTCTCTGAGTTATTTCTCGCGCTTGTTCTCGTAATTACTCAAGTTGTTGGTTTAACTCTTTGAGCTTTAGAGCTTCTAAAGTCTCTTTTTGTTTTTCTGATTCAAACGACCAACTTCTCTTGGGTTCAAGAAAATTCTCCATAATGGTATTAGCTTCTTCAGGATCTAATAATACAGAACCTTTATCTCCTAATAAATCTGCTCTCGCCTAAAAAAAATTTGTAAAACAAAAACTAAAAAGAAAAGCGTAAAATAGAACTAACTAAAATAAAAGCACAAGATAAATGCACAAGGACTAACGATGTAGTCACCGGCAGCGGCGCCAAAAACTTGGTGTGGCCTAAGGTGTGATAAAAAGATGATATAATTTAGATGCAAATAAACACCCTAAGCTAACACGGTACTGCAAGTATTACAGGACGTATGCAAGTTTTAATGATAAGAAGATTCGTTCCTCAGAGACTGACGAAAGTTAGAGAGAACTTATGCAAATTATCAAGTGCAGATATAAAAGATAGAAAGATAATACGCAAAGAAAGAAAAGGAAAATAGATTTTTATTTGGTTTTTATAAAGAAAATTAAACTACTAAATAAAAGACAGAAAATAAAAGATATGAATTTCGAAGTAACTAATTAAAACTAAGAAAATAAAAGACAATAAAATAAATATGAAGAATATGAGATGAGAGATATAGCTTAGGTTTTACTAATATGCACTAATCCTTCTAATTCTATCTATTAGATCTAGTTTATAAGGGAGAATATTAGCTCTTGGTATACTTAGTCAGGATTCTAAATTCCCATACCTTAGACCTTGAGAGCGACTAAGGGGGCTACGGCACAACCAAGACGTGGTTTCAAATAGGGTTATCAAACGCTACTAAGGCCCTAAGCAAACGCAACAATCAATTGGTGATATGGTGATTAAAACAAACCCTAATGACTATCTAGTTAGAATCATGTTTTGTCAGAACTAATATCGACACTAGACATTATGTGGTGGTTCAATAGTTAAACACTCAATTAAGGAGACCATCTAACTACTCTTAAATCAATCCTAAAGTGATCAGTTCTAGGAAAGACAATAAATCAAAACACATAAACAAATATGAAAGTAAGTAGCTAATATCAAATTAATACATGTAATTCCCAAAGAAACTTAGATAGAAGAATTAGAATTCATAGTTTATACATGATGCAAAACCCAAGCTAATAGAATTAATTTATACAAAGAAAAGAAGAGAAAAGAATTACAAAATAAGAGGTTGAAAGAGACATGATTGATGCACAGCTCCTTCCAGACTTCTTCTCTTGTGTGCAACTTCCTCTTGGCCTTAAGGTCTGGCCAAGGATGATTTAAGAGTGTTAAGAGGCTGTATTTATAGTGTATAGGTTGACCTAATTCGTTTCTTGGAGGAAAGGCCAAGTAATAGACTCCAAGCCCAACTCAAATTCGTAAGGAAATAAAGATAAACATTGCTGGACCGTTTTGAGCATATCTTCTTCGTTATTGGTCGGTTTGTGCTCCATAATATACCAAAAGAATCGTCACAGAATTATCTATGTCTCTGTAAAAGGAATCTTCCAAAATCGGCTTCCTTGTAGGAGTAATCACCACTTCTTTAGGCGTGTGTTGCAGAAATTCAGATTTAGGCAGCTTTTCCTTTTCCTAATTGAACTCTGTTTCCTTCTATCTCCAATTACCATGCATATCTCTTTCCATATCTTGTAGTCTTTGACTTGGACTCTTATTAATCTCCATAATTATCTTTAAAGCTTCACACTAAATAAACAATTAAACCCAATATGCTCTAAAAATATTATGTTACTAAATCAAGACTCAAAATAGGAAAATGCACTAAATTAAGCTCAAATCAACCTATAAACTAATAAATAAGCCTAAAATGATGTCTCAGAAGTATATTTTATTATCACAAATGAGGATACATCAATCCTCTTATGCTCCATCCCAATCAATCACATCTAGAAATCTCTTTTTTATCTTCTTCCAAATTTGCTCTTGAATACTCTCGCATGTGACAGTGTTCATCCAGGAACATGTTTTGAACACATCTACTAGCATCCCAGAAGATTTGTTCATCTTTGATATAGGAATCTTTGATTAGAAGAGGTATTGGCATCTTCTGCTCCCTAATCACAATTGCTTGCTTTTAGGATTGAATCCAACAAAAACCGGTTCCTCTCTAATTGCTTGACTCGAATTATCTTGTAATTTATTCCCGAACTAGTATCCATCTCAATTGATTTCTTCTAGAACTTACCCAATACCTTGCTTTGATTCTTCATATCCCTTAATAATATCTTCGTTCTTTTCATCATCTCTTTTGACCCCCAACTTAAAGCTTTGAGCACTCTTGAAATTTGTAACTCTTGATCATAAGTGGAACAAGCTTTAATTGGGTTAGGAAAGGTGTTAGGATGACAATTCTTCGTATGTGTATGATGGAATCAAGCTTTAATGATGTGGGTTTAAGGTTTTGTAGGAAAATATTTTGAAATTCATGGTTTTGATTCTTGGTTTCTAGGTGTTTTGATATGATTTAGGTGATTGAATCTTCTTGGTAATGATGTAGGGAAGGATTTGGATGTAAATTTATGGTGATTTGGTAGTGTTTTGATGTTAGGTGAAGGTTTTTTAAAGCTCTAATGGAGTTGGGAGAGGTTTGGAGAAGAGAATGAGGCTTAAGGATTGAGAAATTCAAATTAGAACTCACCTCTTACTCTTTATAACCTAAAAACGCAATAAATTTTTTTCTCCAGCGGCATCGGGCGGTATACTGGCCGTAGGGCCCGGTATACCGGAGGTATTGTTCTTTTAGATCCACGTTACGTCAAAATACACGAGTTGCTAACACGTGGCCTCCGGTTTTTGGTTGTCCGGTATACCAGAGCTGCTTGCTTTCGACATTGTACCTCTCGGCATTAAACCCGTGATTGGTACCCATGGGCTCGTGTTTCTGACCTGCGGTATACCGTCAGTAGGGCCCGGTATACCGGTGGCAGGTCAGAATACTCCCAAAAAATTTCGTTTTTGCATCCCAAACTCGATTTCTTTAATACCTAACATCCAAAAACACTAATACCTTTCTCAAATACACAATATCAACTAAAAACAACTAAATTAACTAAAACATAACAACATAAATTACTATGGGATGTCTCCCTAAGGGCACTTTTGTTTAACGACTTTCAAAGTTAGACGAGTTACCTTGGTTATTTCTTTTTATAGCCTCTCCAACAGTGAGTGAGATGATTAACACTTACCAATTTGAGCTTGCAACCTTCGATAGCTTTTATTTCGACCACTCCTTCTGAGATGATTTGCGTGATAACATAGGGCCCCTTCCAAGAACTGTTATGTTTGGGATTGGGAGGTTTCCATGCCACCTCGTCTCCTACCCCAATCTCAATCTTTTTCTCCATGGTTTCTTGGGGGCTTACAGGTTCTGGCTTCTTGGTTACAACTCTGATTGGATATAGTTCTTTTGACTCATTTTTCTTTTTCTTCTTCCCCGAAACATAGAATGTTTCAGCGTTATTTTCAATACAGAGAGTCACGGTTCCTTCATTCACATTCACTATAGTATCGCTGGTAGCTAGGAATGGACGCCCAAGAATGAATGGGATGTTCTTATCTGCTTTATAGTCAAGAATAATAAAGTCTGTGGGAATAACAAGGTTACCTACTTGAACGAGCACGTCCTCGATTACTCCCCACGACTTTGCTGTTGATTGATCCGCAAGTTGTAAGGTTACGGATGTCGGTTTCACATCACTAATACCAATCTTCTTGAATATACTTTTGGGCATGATATTTACACTTGCCCCTAAACCACACATGGCTTTTCCATGAAATATACCACCTATTTTGATTGGGAGGTTGAAACCTCCAGAATCTTTAAGCTTCGGTGGTAATCTTTGCTGAACTTTTGCTGATATCCCTTCAATGAGTGTCACAGATTTGGATCTTGTGAAACTTTTTTATTGGAGAGTGCCTCCATAAAGAATCGATCATAGTTTCGCCTTCCTTCCATAGCTTCGAGTAAAGGGACATTAATTTTTACTTGTTTTAACGCTTCGAGTAAAGCAACAACAGAAGTGTATAGAAGCGTTAAAACAAGTGAAAATTAACGTCCCTTTACTCGAAGCTATTAAAGGAAGGCGAAACTATGATCAATTCTTTATGGAGGAACTCTCCAATAAAGAAAGGTTCACAAGATCCAAATCTGTGTCACTCAATGAAGGGATATCAGCACAAGTTCAGCAAAGATTACCACTGAAGCTTAAAGATCCTGGAGGTTTCAACCTCCCAATCAAAATAGGTGGCATATTTCATGGAAAAGCCATGTGTTATTTAGGGGAAAGTGTGAATATCATGCCCAAAAGTATATTCAAGAAGATTGGTATTAATGATGCGAAACTGACATTCGTAATCTTACAACTTGCGGATCAATCAACAGCAAAGCCGTGGGGAGTAATTGAGGACGTGCTCGTCCAAGTAGGTAACCTTGTTATTCCCATGGACTTTATTATTCTAGACTATAAAGCAGATAAGAACGTCACATTCATTCTTGGGCGTCCATTCCTAGCCACCAGCGATACCATAGTAAATGTGAATGAGGGAACCGTGACTCTCCGTATTGAAGATAACTCTGAAACGTTCTATGTTTTGGGGAAGAAGAAAAAGAAAGATGAGTCAAAAGAACTACATCTAATCAGAGTTATAACCAAGAAGCCACAACCTGTAAGCCCCCAAGAAACCATGGAGTAAAAAATTGAGTTTGGGGTAGGAGACGAGGTGGCATGGAAATCTCCCTTCCCCAAACATAGCAGATCTTGGATAGGGCCATATATTATCACGCAAATCATCTCAGAAGGAGTGGTCTAAGTACAAGCTATCGAAGGTTGCAAGCTCAAGTTGGTAAGTGTTAATCATCTCACTCACTGTTGGGGAGGCTATAAAAAGAAATAACCGAGGTAACTCGTCTAACTTTGAAAGACGTTAAACAAAAGTTCCCTTTGGGAGACATCCCATAGTAATTTATGTTGTTATATTTTAGTTTAGCTTAGTTATTTTTAGTTGATATTGCATATTTGAGAAAGGTATTAGTGTTATTGATGTTCAGGTATTAAAGAAATCGAGTTTGGGAGGAAAAACGGAATTTTTTTTGGGAGTATTCTAACCTGCCACCGGTATACCAGGCCTTACCGGTGGTATACCGCATGTCAAAAACCCGAGGCCACGGGTGTCGTCACGTGTTCATAGAAGAAAGTCGAAATTTTGAAGGACAGCAGCTCCGGTATACCGGCCAGAGTAAAAACCGTGCCCACGTGTTTACAACTCGGGTATTTTGCCGTAACATGGTTTCGATGGAACAGTAGCTCCGGTATACCGGTCCATACCGCCGGTATACCGCCCAAAGCCGCTGGAGAAATAAAATATTTCGCGTTTTTAAGGTTATAAAGAGGAAGAGGTGAGTTCTTATCCGAATTTCTCAATCCTTAAGCCTCACTTTCTTCTCCAAACCTCTCCCAACTCCATTAAAAATTCAACAAACCTTCACCTAACATCAAAACACTACCAAATCACCATGAATTGACATCCAAATCCTTCCCTACATCATTACCAAGAAGATTCAATCACCCAAATCATATCAAAACACCTAGAAACCAAGAATCGAAACCATGAATTTCAAAATCTTTTTCCAAAAATCCTTAAAACCACATCATTAAAGCTTGATTCCATCATACCCACATAGAGAATTGTCATCCTAACACCTTTCCTAACCAAATTAAAGCTTGTTCCACCTATGATCAAGAGTTACAAATTTCAAGAGTGCTCAAAGCTTTGAGTTGGGGGTCAAAAGAGTTGATGAAAAGAACGAAGATATTGTTAAGGGATATGAAGAATCAAAGCAAGGTGCTGGGTAAGATCAAGAAGATTTCAATTGAGATGGGTACTAGTTTGGGAATAACTACAAAGTAAACCGGATCAAGAGAATAGAGTAAAGCTAGCTGTGGTGAATTCAAAGAGCAAAAAGATTTAAACTTTCACAAGGAAGACACCACAACCTCTACAATCGATAATCCTTTTACTCGAAATTAATGAAGCTTCAAAGGGCCTTGTTAGCTTCCGCAAAAACATAATTACTGGACTTACCTTTAGCTCATGAGAAAGTATTCGAGAGCAAAGTTGGAAGAAGATGAAAAACAGGAGATTTCTAGAGTGTGATTGATTAGGATGAAGCATAAGAGGATGTAAGGAAAATCAAAATTGGCGATACATGAAGTTCATGTACATGAAAGCACTGCACCCTATTCCGGGTATTAACTAGGTGAGGTAAATAGCCTCGAAGAGTATGTTTTCTTTCTTCCTTACCATTTCTTTATGTGCAATATCTGTAAAATTATAATTTTTAATTTTTATTTGTTGAGTCTTTTCGAGTTGTGGAGACACGACTCATTTTTGAGTTTTGGGTGTGGGGATTCATTGTCCCTCATCTCCAATTTTTTTTTCTGTTTTTAGGTAAAATTAATTTTTTTGAAGGATTAGATGTATGTAGAGTGTATTTAATAGCTTAAAAGCATAAACTCAGTAAGTTAATGATAGGAAGTAGTATTTTTATGAGCTATTTTATTTTGTATGCTTTGAAGTATTTGCAGGAAAACAGACATTGATAGTAAAGAAAAGATTAGTTAGTAATGCGATAGAAAGTATGTTCGATCTCAGGGAGCCTTGAGTGGTGTGTAGGCCGTGAGATCCAAGCTAGTTGACAAACCTATTTGATGAACGTGCAAAAGGTAAGAGAATAACAAAATTGCATGGGGTAGAAAATGATTAAGGCGGTTCTTTCGTATTGAAGCCACTTGAAGCCTTTTAACTTTCTCACCCTGTTATTTGATTTAATATTTTATATCCTTCTCAGCCCCTTCTAGCCTTTTTAAATCCTTTTTATAAACCACATTATAAGCCATATCCCTTTAGATTATGGGACTTTTCCAAATGACCCACACTCAAATTGCGATGCATAGACAGCTGTTGTAGAGCTTGAGTTTGGGGTGGTGGGTCCACCATTATGGGAATTGTTATTGGGTTGGGATTTTTGAGCTTATTAATTGTGCTCGTTCTATATATTGATAATGATTCATAGGTTTATTACCCTTTGCCGGGGTAATAGTGAATGAAAAAGAAGCTACGAGCTAGATATGAAAAGAAAAGAAAATGAAAAAAAATTGCGTGATATCTCGAACATCAAAAAGAGAGTCATAGCTATACAAAAGAAAAAAATTGATTTGAAAAGAATATATATTCAGACCGGCAAAGAGGAATTTTTATGTGAACATCTTATGCTTTGATTGGGTTATTGGGGATGCTACCTTGTGCATCAAGAAAAATCATTGGGTTGAGTGAGAGACGTTTTATGAGAGTAACTCAAGCTCTAGGGCGATTCGTTGATGGCTAGTGAGGAGAGAGCCAAAATCTCACTCTAAATTATCCAAATATACTATCATACTGTCCCTAAGCCTACATTACAACCTTAAAGACTTTTTAATTCTTTTCTATGCAATCTAGAAGTGATTGAGCCAATAGAGAGTAGTTAAGTGGATCTTTGGAGACTAGTGAAGTTCGATGAACAATCTATAGCTTCCTTGGTGAACTGAGTAAAGATCCTCTCCTTCTTACATTGTGAAGCTAATCTAATCTTGAATTCAAGCCGTGTTGATTGTGGATATGAGAAGTGTACATGTATGTAGTTTGTAAATATTATTACATGAAATTTTCTGAGTAGTTGCTTTGAGTCTATTCTCTATATTCTGCTATCTTCTTCCCTCTGTGCTTAATTGACCTAGGTGTGTATTTAGAGACTTCCTTTTGTTTTTATCTTTATTGTATCAGGACGATACAACTTTGAGTTGGGGGTCTTGATGTCTTACCATTTTTGATGAATTAATATTAGTTGGAGACATAATTTTTAGTGTTTTAGGAAGTCTTCTAGTCGATTTTCACATGATATATTTCACTTTCCTATTTCTAGTCTTGATTTAGTAAATTATTATTTGTAGAGTATATTTTGTATAATTTGTGTGGTAATGTGAAGTTTTAAAGATAATATGGAAATAAATTAGATTCCAAGTCAATTCTAAGGAAATAAGGAAAGAAAATCTTGAAGAAATCTGGAGATAGAAGGAAACAGAGTTCAATTAGGAAAGAAAAAACTGCCAAATAAATTTGAATTTCTGCAGCTACGTTTAAAGAAGTGATGATAACTCAAAATCCGAGACGATTCTGGAAGATCCCTTTCATAGGTAGATAGATAATTCCGTGAGGATTCTTTTGATATCTTATGGGTCAAAAACAGTACAGTAACGAAGAAGATATGGTAAAAACAAGTCAGCAATAATTATCCTTATCTACATACGAATTTGAGTTAGGCTAGGAGCCCATTACTTACCTTCTCCTTCAAGAAAACGAATTAGGTCTTCCTAAACACCTATAAACACACCCTTAAACCATTTTAAACATGTCCTTGCTCAGTTCTAAATATTAGCTTAGTCCTTACACAATTATTAATCCTTAGTATCAAGCTATTCATCCAAGAAGCAAGCTGACCTATAGAGGAAGACAAGAAGCACGAAGTTGGAGAGTGACAAACTCGTCTTCTAGATCTCACCTTCTCTATATTTAGGTTAATTAGCTATAGATTTGTGGCTTCACCATATTTCTAAACTTTTACTGTAAGTTTTACTTTTAATAGTTGGGTTATTATTTTGTCTACATTCATTGATACTATTTGTTATTTTAATTAATTTGAGCTTGGCGTATATTGTTATTATGTGTTTTGACTTATTGTTACAGTCCTAGATTTGGCCAATCTTAGGACTATTCTTATTTCTTGACAACACCACATAATCGTCTAGTTTTGATCATTTGCCTAACTAGATAGCCATAAAGGTTTGATTTAACCATCAATCATTATTTAGAATCCCGGTTAATATATAATTCTTAATGTGTGACAGATTAGAATAACAACTTAGTAAAATAGACTCATATTAGTAATCCTAATTTATTTGACTTACATTCATATTTATTTATCAGCATTCTTATTTATTTATTTATTCATATCAGAGATTTGGTTCTTCATATTATATTTTTATTTAAAACATCTAAATTCTTCTACACCTATTTAATACAAATATATCTAACAGATTAAATCTCTGCGAACGAACTTAATTTATCATTAAAACTTGCAAACGATCTGTGATACTTGCAGTGAGTTCCCTGGTTCTCAAGGGTGTGTGCTCTTTATTATTATTATTATTTTTATTTATCTATTATTTTATCACACATTTACCCCCAAGAGATTTTTATTTGGTTTTCAAATAAGAAAAATAAACTAATAATTTAAAAGACTAAAAAGTAAATAAAAGAAAAGAACAATTAGTATGAGAGTTTAGCTCGAGATATTAGCAAGTAATCCCCACTAGTCTTGTTTATTCTAACATGTAAGGGTGAATCATGTAGTATGCAATAATTAGGATTCTAAATTCTCATTCCTTAGACCTTGAGAGCGACTAAGGGGGCTACGGCACAACCACAAGGCAGTCTAAAATAGGGTTATCAAGCGCCACAAAGGCCCTAAACAGAACAATTCCTTCAATTGGTGATATGGTGATTAAAACATACCCTAATGACTATCTAGGTAGGATTAGTGTTGCCAGGATCAATACCGGACACTAGACGTTATGTGGTGTTTCAATAGTTAAACATCCCTTCCGGGCGACCATCTAACTACTATTAAGGTAATCCTATACGTAGGCCTCCGCAAAGAAAACAGTCATTAAATCAAAACACATAAACAGAGAATAAAACATGAATTCAAATTAAATACGATAGTATCCCAAATCAGATAGAAAGAACTAGGGTTTATACATATATGCTAAATCTCAAGATAAAATTATTTAATTCATACTAAAGAAAGAAAAGAAAACAATTACAGATTTGAGGGTTGAAGATGACATAATATGGTGTTCAACTCCTTCCAGGCTTCTCTTCCTGTGTTGTAAGCTTCTTCCTGGCTTAAGGACTAGCCAAGGATGTGTTTATTATGATAAAATGTGTATTTATAGGTATAGGAAACCCTAAAACGTTGCTTGGAGTAGAAGATAGGTATTGGACTTCTAGCCCAACTCAAATTCAACTCAGATTCTGATGCTGTTTTGTTTTGGCCGTAACTGGTTCAATACTTATCCGTTTGATGCGTTCCAATAGTCGAAACTGATCGTCTCGGAAAGCTCTTTAACTTTTATTCAGACCATTCTTCCAAATTCCTAGCCAATCTCGAGTTATGATCATTTTTATGTTCGTAGCTGCTGGAATTTAGATTTATTTGGGAACTTTATCTTTTCCTTTTTCATATTTCTTTCCTTTATCTCCAATTTCCATGTTTATCTTCTTTACCTTATCTCTTGGAATTGACTTGGCATCTAATTAATTACCATATATCATTAAAGTTTCACAATTAACAAACAATTAAACCCAATATACTCTAAAAATAATAAATAATTAAATCAAGACACGAAACAGGAAAGTGTACTAAATCATGAGAAAATCGGCCTATATCCTATAAATACACCTAAAATGATAATTCCAACAAAGAATAAATCATCACAAATGGGGATACATCAACAAATTATGCACAAAAGGATCAATCAAGAAAAGAAATGCAACACACATGGAGTCATCAATAGGCATGAATCATCCTCATATCCTGCTGATGTCTCCCTATTTGTTCTAAATATTAGCCCTCTGGAGACATCATTTTAGGTTAATTATTGACTTATTAGATAGACTTTTATGCATATTTCGTCATATTGCACTTTCTCCCCTTTGAATTAGCCTATTTGCATTTTAGAGCTTTTGTGCGTTAATTTGATTATTTTTAGGGCAAAGTTAGTATGTTCTTAAATTTCAATACAAGGAGGAGAAGTGAGAATTAGAGTCTTAGCTTATTTTTAGTGTGTTAGGAAGTGTTTTATTCGAGTTTCTAATTTTAGAGTGCACTTTCCTATTTCTAGTATTGAGTTATTGATTTATTATTTTTAAAGCATATGCGGTTTAATTATTTATTTAATGTGAAGCTTTAAAAGATATATGGTAATTAATTAGAGACCAAGTCAAGTCTAAGAAGTAAAGGAAAGAGATTTACATGGAAATAAGAAGATTAAGGAAGGATATATGCAAAGAAGGAAAAGATAAAGCTACCAAATAGATCTGAAATTCCAGCCAAGTTTCAAAGACGAGTCCATAACTTAAGATTGGATAGGAATTTGGGAGTATGGTCTAGACCAATGGATAGAGCTTTCCGATACAAGTGGTTTCGACTATTGGAACGCGTCAAACAGATAAGTACTGAAAGAGATATGACCAAAACAAATCAGCAGTAGAATCTTACCTTTCCTAGATTTTAGGGCTACGAATTAAAGAGTTCTTTACCTGTGTTCCACTCCAAGTAAAAACGAATTAGGACTTCCTAGCACCTATACATACATCCCTTAGCCTCCTCATTTACCTACACTTCATATATTTATCAAATAGGCTTAAGGATTCAAGTCCCAACCTCTTAATTAGGTTTTATTTATTTTCTTTCTGTTAAACATTATGTCTTTTAATTTTATTTTCTTAGTTTCATTTTCTGTTATGAGCTAAACTTCTTAAGTGCTTGAGAATCGCTATATGGGTTGAACCTTAATTTATTTAATTGACGTTTTCTGATTTGGGATTTTTACAATTTAAATCGAATTGAGTGATTTAGTATTGTTTATTATTTTATATTAATTTCACTATCAATGAATTAGCTAATCGGAGATAGGTCATAGTAATTAAGCTATTCACTTTGGTGGGGAAGTGATCGCCTTGACGGGGGGTTTAATTACGGACATAGGTAATGAACGTAAGATAGAAATTATTTATCCTGACGGACTTAATTAAATTTTATAGCCAATTGGATAGAGAACCTGACATTCGAAGGTAGATTATGATCGCCCTGGCGGGGTTTGTAACATCTGAGAATAGATCCTAAGTCCACCCTGACGGGGGTTAGGAGAATCTAGAATCCCGACTTTTACTAGTTACTAATTTGTCCCTTAAAAGAAGCATTGATTAAGTTTATTTCGGTGAAACCCTAGCGTGACTCAAGTACTATCTCTCATCCTTGCGTCTCTTGATATTTTATTTTCTTGCATTAGTTTAATATTTTAATTTATTTGCACTTTAGTTCTTAAACAAAAACAAAACAAAAATTTATTTATTTTACTTTTAATTTTCAGTCAAGCAACTATTTCCATTTATTGCATAACACCTTAGTCTTACCTAATCCGTCCCTGAGATCGAAATCCCATTTACCGGATATTACTTGGACGACCCGTACACTTGCGGTACGTGTCTTGCCTTTTTAGGTGTGTTTATTTGGAACACACAAGGAGACACCAAATGCATGAAAATAAATTATAACTCCTTCTCTTATCATACCTGTGAGTGAGCTTCTTCTCCCCATATATCTTCATCAAAAAGAGTTAGGCATGGATGAAATAATAGAAATAAACATGAGAGATGCCTATAGAATGATCATACCAATTTCTCCTCTAGTGATTTAGAATTTATCTTGGGGGAGAGGGTTTGTAAGGATATCAGCTAGTTGGTTTGCAGAATCTACAAACTCTGATGCAATATCACCTTTTTGGGTATGATCTCTAATAAAGTGGTGCATGTCCCCTATATGTTTGGTTCTAGAGTGTTGGATAGGATTTTTAGCAAGGTTGATGGCACTAGTGTTTTTACAACTAATAGGAATATAATCATATGTAAGACTGAAATCCTCTAAGGTTTGTTTCATCCAAATTATTTGAGCAACACAATTGGTGGCGATATATTTGGTTTCGACGGTGGAGAGAGAAAAAATATTTTGTTTTCAACCAGACCAAGCGACAGAGGAAAGACCTAGGAATTGACAACTACCACTAGTACTTTTTCTACAAAGTTTGCAACTGGAGTTGTCGGAATCGGTGTAATCTATAAGTTTAAAAGATTTATGTTTTGGATAGCAAAGTACTAGGTTTTTTGTGCCTTTAAGGTACCTACATATTCGTTTAACGAAGCTAAGATGTGACTCCTTAGGACAATATTGAAATCTATCACATAGACATATAGGGAACATAATGTCGGGTATAGAGGCGATAAGATAAGTAAACTACCAATCGTACTTCTATAAGTCTTATCATCAACATCTTTACCATCTTCATCTATGCCAAGATTTTTGGTTGTCCTCATAGGTGTTCCAATTTCTTAGACACTTGATCACTTACTATTTGATTGTAGCTGGGCTAGAGCTACTTGGTATGAAACTCCTCAAGGGATCCAAACTAGGAATGAATGCACTACTAGATTTGATATAATCACGATTAATATAATGGAAAACTTCAATTTAGAACTCCTCTTTGTTGAGATGGCTACCATGAGGCTTGAAACATATGGAAAACTAAAAATGAATACTTATTTAATAATAAGAAACTGGGCCCTATAAAGATTGCTACTAAAGCTGCAAATATATGTGATGGGTTCATAAATGTCTATGCTAATGAAAACAATCAATCTAAGGTTAATATATTCATTCCATTGAGTACTATGAAGTATAATGATACAAGTGCAAACACTATACATCAGATTTATATAAATATGGGTAAACCTACTATAAAGATTATTGTTGATGCTTGTTTTATTGAAAGTTAATGTCTCCCTGTTTGTGATATAATAATATAGGTTGGAGACATCATTTAGGTGTATATGATTAATTAATTATATATTTTTATTCGTATTTTGATAAATTCTTATTTCTTGTCTTGATTTGAGGATTTATTATTTTTAGAGCATATTTGGTTTAATTTGTGTGTTAATGTGAAGCTTTAAAGGTATATGGAATATAATTAGATTCCAAATCAATTCTAAAGTGATAAGGAAAGAATATATGGAAGGAATCAAGAGATAAAAGGAACTGGAGATAAAATAGGAAAGGAAAAGTTTCCAAGTAAATCTGAAATTCTGCAGCTACGTCCACTAAAGTGAAGATAACTGTAAATCAGCTAGGAATTTAGATGAGCATTCAAGAGAGTAAACATAGATCTTTTCGCTTTAGTTGTTTAGATATAAAGTAGGATAAAATCGGACCAATAATGAAGGAGATAGGATCAAAACAGTGAACAGTGTTTATCTTCTCCGATATTTTAGGAAACGAATTTGAGTTGCACTTTTTGACTCCAATTACTTACCTTTTACTTACTAATTTCAACCTACGGTCTTCTTAACACCTATAAATACACCCTCTTATCATTTTAAGCATTCCCTTGCCTCTCCTTACCTACTCCTTTGATTTATTGCTTGTCTATCACATTAGGATTGTCTTAACAGTAGTTAGATGGTCACCCGGAAGGGGTGTCTAATTATTGAAATATCACATAAACTTCTAGTATGCGGTAGTTATCCGAAAGAGCTTGCTTAAGTAGATAGTCATTAAGGTTTAAGATTTAATCACCGAGCATTGCGTAGGGTCCCCTTACCCAAGTCCCCTGGTAATTGTTAGAGTTGCCACCTAAGTCCACCCGAAAGGGGGTTAGGAGGAATATATAATCCTGGCTACTTATCTAATATCTTTAATAACCCTTATTAACTAGTAGAAGAAATAGAAGGATAAGTGCATACTAGCAAACAGAGCTATATCTCTCTCATCTTATTCTTACATCTTTATTTTATTGTATTTAGTTTAATTAATCATTATCCTCCTCAATCATTACGTTTACTTTTCTTATTTTTTAATTCATTGAACTATTTATTACAACGCTTTTCTGTTAATCCATTCGTATAACACACTAAGTCCCTGCGAATGAATCTTAACTTATAATTAAAACTTACGTACAACCTGTGATACATGCAGTGAGTAACGTGAAAGTTAGAGTGTATAGTTCTTATTTATTTATCTATTATTTTATCACACTCTTACCCCCACCAAGTTTTTGGCGCCGGTTCCGAAGACTCGTGTCTCGGTAGCGTATGGGTTTAATTTTTAGTGTTATAGTTTTTAGTTATTTTCTTTCTTCAGATTTATGCTTTATTTTTGTTTTTGTCTCTTTCAGGTTTCTAGTGTATGCTCGAGAACCCCGAGAGTGTTTTCAAGCCTTACAACAAACACTTGAGAGAAGAACGAGAACAAAGAAGAGCCATGTCTAATCACGAGGATTTAATTCCACCACATGGGGATAATCTCAACCCCAATGTGAATCAACGTCAAGGGTTACCTATTCCTCAGGTAATACCTATTCCTCAAGCACCACCAGGAGATAACAGAAACAGTCAACGTCAAGAACAAGAACTCCCAGGCTTGGGAGCACCTTTTCGATTTCAACCATTAGGCTATCGTCCTCCAGAGATCTAAAACATAAAATTCAGGCCCGATCCAGGTATGATCAGTCAATTTACAAGCTTTGGAATCTATAGTGGTGCAACAATTAAAGATCTGGTAAGAGCGACTTAGAAGTTTATACAGATTTGTGATGCCTATATTACTCCCGGAATTACGCGCGAGCAACTATATATTTCATATGCTTTTCGTTCTTTCTTACCGGAAGAGCTGGTGATTGGCTAGATAGACAACCACCAGGTACACTTAATACATGGGAAGAATTTCAAGCCACATTCTTTAACCGTTTTTATCCGAAGAGTATGAGACTGAAAGATCAAATGGAGCTTGCTATTTTCGCCAAGAGAATGAAGAAGAAATAGGAGACGCATGGACAAGGTTTCAATAAAAGTTAGCAAGATTTTCACTTCACGGTTTCACCCATCTTTACAATTAGCTATGTTCTATCAAGGTATTAATGAAAAAAGTAGATTGAGGGTAGATAATCTTGGAAGAGGAGGATTTGTGTCCATGGATCCTACAGAATCCGCTGAAGGTATGGAACGTATTATATTGCGAGCTCCTATTACAAATACCGAAGGTATGCTTCGATTAGATACATGATCTGCCCAATCAGCTAAATTAACAGCATTAGAGAATTAATTCAAAGAGATAAAACTTGAGATGCAACAAAGACGTCAGAATTTAGCTGCAACAAATGCAGTGCAAGCAACACAAGGTTGTCCACAGTGTGAGGTACCAAATCATACATGGAAGAGTGTGAAGGAAGTCATGTATCTGTTCATCTCATATCTAACTGAGGAAACTACCAATTTGGTAATAGAAATCATCCAAGTATGCAATATTCGTCCTCAGAAAAACACTTACCAACTTGAGAGGTTAGGGTACTTATCAAGGGAATCAGAATTTTAATAGACCAGCTCCTCCACAACAACCTACCAATGATGCTTATACTAATACTCTAGCTTAGAAGGATATACCACACCATCCTCAAGAGGGATTAGTATCAGATAAGAAATTACAAAATTTTATGGATCTAATGACAAGTAATATTCAATAACACAATGAGAATATTAGAGAACAATAGGCCACAATTCAGATCTTGGGCACACAAGTAGATCAATTAAATAACGTTTTAACTAATATTGTGGAAGCAAGAGAATTAAAGGCCATTGAAGGAGGTGATGCCAATGTTGGGTACGAAGCTTGTAAGGAAATTTGCCTTGAAATAGAAGAGAAAAAGGAAGCACCAAATGCTGTAGAAATTGCCGTGGAAGTTCCAGATATGCAAGAAAAACCAACCAAGTCTAGCCCCGAAGACTCTGACTTTTCTGAGGATCCTGATTCTTCCGAAGAATCTAATTTTGTGACTCTTCTCTTCTTAAGGACATTCAAGAAGACATTAGATCGGTGATTGAGCTTCAAGCTACCATATCTAAAGAAAATGAGGAAGAAGTCTCAAAAGAGCAGAAAGAAGAAGTTGCACCTGCTGTGCAAGAAGAGAAAGAAGAAGAGAAGGTGGGCTCGCCACCAATTGATCAAGCAATGTCACCATCTATTCCTAAGATAAATTCAAAGGTTGACATTGAACTCAAAACATTTGTAGAGTGATGTCTCCCTGTTTGTGATGATTTAATATTAAGTGGAGACATCATTTTTAGTGTTTTAGAAGTCTAAATACTCGATTTTCACATGATATAGTGAACTTTCCTATTTCTAGTCTTGATTTAATGAATTATTATTTTTAGAGCATATTGGGTTTAATTATTTATTTATTGTGAAGCTTTAAAGATATATATGGAGATTAATTAGATGCCAAGTCTATTCTAAGAGATATAGGAAATAAGATATACATGGAAATTGGAGAAAAGAAAGGAAAAGCTAGGATATGGAAAGATAAAGTTGTCAAATAAATCTGAATTCTAGCACCCACGACCACAAATGGGCTTATATCTCAAGATTGGTTAGGAATTTGGAAGAATGGTTTGAAGCAAAGTTAAAGAGCTTTCCGAGATGATCAACTTAGATTATTGGAACGCATCAAACGGATAAGTATTGAAGCAGTTATGACCAAAACAAAAACGTAGCTGATAATTACCTATTCAATATTTTAGGGTTACGAATTTGAGTTGGGCTTGGAGTCCATTGCTTGTCTTCTACTCCAAGAAAACGAATTAGGGCTTCTTAACACCTATAAATACACCCTTATAACTCTTGTAATTCATCATTGCCTCACATAAATTAGTCCTTAGGGTTTATATCATTAGAGTTAATTATTAAAGATTTTTATTTATTTTAAATGATTAAAAATTCGATTTTAATAATTTAAGATCACAAAAAAATTCCGACTTTAAAATATTCTGGACAGTTTGACTAATAATAATTATTAGTGGGATATGTACACACAAATGAACTCACCGATTTTCTCTCCTCTCGCTCTCTCATAAAAATACAACCACCACCACCCCCTCTAGCACCACCACCTCCCTATAACAATCCCACCTCAACCATTATCTCTTAACCGCTCTCCAAATTTAGGACCCAGGTTAGTAGCTTTTCCTCTCCCTCTCTTTTTGATCTCTCCCCCCTTCTCTTCTCTATTCTTGTACTCCAAATCTTTGTTGTATTGGCTTCACAAAAATCAAACAACAACAAACAGAAGCTTAAACCAAACAAAATCATCCTAATACTGGTCCAAAACTCAGTTTACTCGACCATTGAAAAACTATAACTCCTTGCTTAAATCATTAGTAACAAACCTACCAGTTTCAATTTCTTTCAAAAAACCATCAATAAGTCATTGGGTTTGAACAAGGAAATATCAACAAAGAAGATGGGCTTTGACTCTTGTCTCATCAACTATTAATCAGATGAAGACTACCAAACAATCCTGAAGAAAAGGCCATGGAACCTAGCTGGAAAACACATCTTAATTCAGGAATGGAAGGAGAAAGATGGACTAGCTATATATAATCAAATCAAAACGCTTTTCTGAATACAAATACATGGCTTACCAAGTAACTATATCCCAATGGAAAATGTGGAATTCATAGCTAGAGATATGGAAAAGTAATCGATATTCGATTACTACCGGTGGCATCTTTTAAGGAATTAAGTTATTGTAGATCAAGGGTAGAGTGGGATGTTAATTAACCACTAACATCGGCTTACTCTTTCAACATCTTAGAACATCAAAGCTTAAATGGTCTAATTATGTTTGAGAGATTGGGGGAATTTCGATTTATATGTGGTCTAATTGATCACATGGATATAGAGTGCAACAACAAATTTAGACTAAAGAAACATATAGGCAAATGGTGCCATGGTAACGAACAAGATTTTTTTTTTAAATAGAAGAGACTCCAATGAACTTCACATTCACGGCTATGGAAGGCAAGCCAAAAATGGGTAAAAACTCAGTGAGTAGGAACTTGAGTGGGAATTGTGACTTGAAGTAAGACAAACGAGTCAAGATCGGTAGTATGATGAAGGACAAATCCAGATTATAAAACGAATAAGGAAAAAACAAAAAAGAGTATAAGGTTGAGGGAATACAAAAAGGACAAGTAGTGGAACTGAATTTTGAGGTTTTATCCATACCAGAAAACAACATCTTTGGGGAGTATATGACGAAGAAAATGATTGCTGAGGTGGAACCCCTCTCTCCTAGTTAGAACAAAATAATAAAAGTCAATAAGGAGGTAAGTGGGCCTCTCAATCTTCCCTTCGGGTCAATAAATAAAACAAAAGTTGACCAGGCCCTATTAGCCGAACCAAAAGTGGGCTTTAACAAAGGCTTTGGTAACCCAATAACACAAATCACAAGCCCACCAAACAAAAATATTATTAACCCAAGTGAAGAAATATCTAACCCAAACATTGTTAGTCTCAACAATGACGAGGATGAGAATGAGGGAAGAACAACAATGATGGAGTATTTGAAGATGAATGGATGATGGAAGCTCAAGAAAAACAGGGAAACGAAAACCGTGAAGAAGAAAACAAGATGAAACGAATTGCTCTACACCTTCAAAGAGCATAAAAATAAAAAAATGATAAGATTTGGAAAGCGAGATGGACATCGGTAATGGGTTCAACTAACCTGGAAAAACCAATGTAAGTAGTGTTGGATCAAGGTAATGAAACTAGTTGTGAGGATGCTACTGAAAGGTTTTGCGAGATTGAACCAGATCAATCCCAAAATGCTCAATGACTCAACTGATTTGGAACTATCAAGGTCTTGGCTAAGACCTGACAGTTCTAACACTTTAAGATATTGTTGTTCAGTATCACTTAGAGGTTATTTTTTTTTAAACTAAAAATATCTCTTCTTATGTGAAAAGTATTGCAGATGATATGAAATACGATGTGTCCTGTATTATTGACCCTAAGGACACTAAAGAGTGGTTAGCTTTGTTTAAATTACCTAATCTTGTAATTGGAGTTTTAGAATCCCCTGACTATTATATTCACTGCTTAATTACTTATTAAAACTTGAGAAAATACTGCACTACTTATGTGTATATCCCTTCTTATGATAACATTAAGTATGATGTGCTTAAAGCTATTAGAGATTGTAAAAAAATTTACCCTTCTCTAGCTTGGAACATTATAGGATACTTTAATATGTATAGATTATCCTCGGAAAATCTAGGAGGTTTGGGCCCTAACAACAACAATATGAATTAATTAAACTGCTAGTTAAACAAAATGAAAATGACTGATATACATACTAAGGGCTATAAATTTACTTAGTTTAGTAAAAGAAGTAATCTTGAACTTATTAAACAAGTTATTGATAGATGGTGTATTTGTAAAGATTGGGATTTGCTTTTCCCTAATGCTTGGATGGCTATCCTACCTCCTGTAGGCTCTGATCATTCCCTACTAATTTTAATTAAAAGTGAAAAGAAAATTCCTTTATTAAAAATATTTATATTTTGTAAAACATAGTTAGACAATGAGAAATGTATGAAACTTATATCTAACCACTAGATAGAAATGAACTTATTAAGAGGAAAGGGTATAACTAAAATAGGGAAAAAACTTCACTCCTTGTCTGGTAAACTTACTATATGGCCTAAGAATTTGGAAAGAAATAAAAAATAATCCCTGTGAAAAGATAATGATAGTCTAAAAAAGATGATGAACTCTGAGGAACCAATAAACTTGGATGAATACAACTATATAGTGGGAAGAACGGAAACTAGATGGAAAAATTAAAAAACCTATTGGAAACTTTAAATCTAGAATAAATTGGTTGTCCTTGGGTGATAGAAATACTTCATACTTTCATGCTATAACAAAAAGTAGGAGAAAAAGAAATAAAATTACTAGGATTCTCACTGGTAATTATAATTGGAATGAAACTAATAAAGATATGGAAAATGAAATTAAATCCTAGTTTAATAATATATTTTGTACTAAAGGTCCAAGAGACTTTTCTCCAGTGATTAAGACTCTTAAGGAATGTGTCACTGAAAGGATGAACATGGATCTTATTGGACCAGTAGGTAAAACTGAGATAAAAAGTGATATTTGGGAGATGGGTAATGATCGGGCACCAAGTCTTGATGGGTACCCTGTTTACTTCTTTAAAAAATATTGGAAAATCCTAAAATTTAATATATTGAGATCTATTTCTTACCACTTATTGAATGCGGGAGATCTTTATGAAATTAATAAGGATGTTAGTACTTTAATTCCTTAAATAGAATCACCAGCTAAAATAGCTCACCATAGACCTATTAGTTGTTCAAATGTTATATATAAAATTCTTGCAAAAATACTTGTTAAGATATTACAAAAATATATGTCTCAAATTGTTAGTGATACACAATGCGTATTTATCCCTAAAAGGGAAATTACTGAAAATATACATTTGTCTTATGACGTAAGCCATTTCTTAAAGGCAAAAAAGAAAACAAATACTGATTACATGGAAATTATAGCTGACATAGCTAAGCCCATGAAAATATAGAATGTGATTTTCTGGAAGAAACTTTGAAAAATTGAGCTTTTTTTAACTTTGGATAAAATGGATTTTGGGGTGTATGAGTTCAGTGCCATATTGTGTCCTTTTGAATGGTGAACAAATTCAACTACAAAGTCCTTCCAAGGGGCTTAGACAGGGTGAGCCCCTATCACCCTTCTTATTCTATCTAATTACTCAAGCTTTAACTTCTCTCTTGAATGATAGAAGTGAGAATAACCTAATAAGCAGGCTAAAAATGAACAAACATTGCCCCCTATTAAGCCATATACTATTTGCAGATGATATTTTATTTTTTATTAGAGCTGAAATCGAAGATGTTGAACACTTTAATAATATTCTTAATGAGTATATCCATACTTCTAAGCAATGCATTAATAAACAAGAGTGGTATAGTGTTTTGTAAAAATACACCTCCTGAGAAAATTAATATTATCTAGAATCTCCTAAGAATGAACAAACTTACTAATTGGGGAAATTCCTTGGATTACCAGTTTATTGGGGTAGATCCAAGGTGAAATCCCTTAATTGGATGTTAGATACTATTAATAATAAACTGGAAAAATGGAACACCATCTACCTCTATGAGGCAGAAAAAGAAACTCTTTTTAAATCATTTGTTAATGCTATACCATCCTATACAATTGTTGTTTTTCTTCTTCCCATAAGTATTTGTGATAAGATTGATTCTATTATAGTTGCCTTTTGGTGGAATAAAAATAATAGTAAAAGAAACCACTGGATAAAATGCAGTAATATGACCATTAACAAAGATAAAGGGGGTATCGGTTTCAAGAGTATTAGGCTAAAAAATATAGCCCCTTTATCTAGAAATTCTTGTAAATTTCATAATAATACAACATCTCTCTTGGTTAGAACCTTGAAAGGATTATATTTTAAAAATACCCAGTTTATGGAAGCCACCTTAGGCTATAACCCATCCTGGGGATGGAGAAGTCTAATAGAAGGAAAAAATAACTTCAGAAAAGGACTAATATGGAATGTGGGTAATGGTAAGTTGATAATATATGGGATCACAGTTGGATCCCGGGTATTAATAGCATGAAATTCCCAAAAACCTATCCTTTTACTACTGAATTTGACTTATTTCTAAAAGGCTCGAATATATGGGATCATGATCTGATCTCTAAATGGTTTGATGATAATGTAAAAGATGAAATCTTAAATATAATGACTCTTTTCACACTTTGTGAGGATAATGCGATCTGGAAACATTCAAAAAAAAATGGAGAATTGCCTCTAAAGAAATGTATGGTTACATAAAGGATATTGATATGGAAAAAGGGTATCTAATTAAAGGAGCGCAACCTAGTGGCTCCTATGCAACCCCACATTCTATTTGGAAGGATGTCCGGAGCCTTAAGGTACATCCTAAGTTGAGAAAATTTGTGTGGAAAATTTGCTAGAGAAAACTCCCTACTGAGGAGTTTAAATTTAAAAGAAAATGCGCTGAAAACCCTTTATGTAATGTTTGTGGTATTGAAGTTGAACCACTTGAGATCATGATCTTTAATTGTCCTTGGGTTAGAGCTTTATGGCTCATTTCTCCAGTACAGATGCTATCAAACTCTAACTTTGCAACAAGAATTTAAAATTGATTTACTGATATGAAGAATATGTAGAAACAATATGATATAACGGGAAGGAGCCTTTATTATTTAGGAATCTTCCTGTTATGGAACATATGGAAACCATGGAATAAATGTATATATGAAGGTAAAGTCCCTGATCCGATACAAGTGCTAAAGCAAACCCTAAATGCCTATGATGAATATAATCTATATAATAACAAATCTCTGAAGAAAATCCTATATTACAACCAAATACTCTTCCTATTGGGCAGTCTGACCCTTATATTCTACAAGCAAATCAGATTGACAACCTTCCTAAACAAGGTAACAATAAAGGTAAAACGAAAAGTGATATTTGGAATCAAAATATGAGTGCAGATACTATTGTTTGTATACCGATGCATCTTATAAAAATGATTTTAATGCTTCTTCTGCTAGTTTATTAATTGACCAAAATAATAAACTTATCCATGGTCATGCATGGTCTTTCTCTTGTTACAACCCTAAAGAAGCCGAATTAATTGGAGTGCACAATGGTCTAAGCTCAGTAATCAATTTACATCATCAAGATATTAGAGTTCTTTACGACAACAAATTGGTGGTAGACTTGCTAAATCTGCCCAAAGCCCCTCTAATTGTGCGGCTCAAGAATTTCTATTTATATATCAAGAAACTTAGTTGTAATAGGGTAGTATCGTTCAATTTTATTCATAGGATAGAGAATATGTTTGCGGATTGGGTTGCAAGACAAAAGCTTATGGGCTCATTGCCTTGGAATTGAGTTTCTAATCCTCCTAACTAATTTGCTAGTTCACTACTTAACTCCCCTTCCCCTAGTTGAATTGGGTGACTCTATCCATTTGTAATGACTTTATTTCGTTTTTAATATATGAACTTTGAAAAAAAGGAATTAATAATATTTTTAAATTTTGATATGATATTTTAAAATTAATTTACTCGCTGGAGTTTAGGCTAATTGATTATCGACCTTTGTGTCATTTTATTTAATGTCTTTTATTTTATTTTATTTTCGCGTCCTCCGTGCCAAAAATGTGAAATAGGAAATATGTAATTAGAATAAAAGAAGACGGGTTTGGATCATGGAGATGGCCAAGCAGCAAACAAATATATATTAGTATTAGACTAGTTAAATTTTTTTAGGTCATACCGCGTCCCTTTAAAGTGTTCTATTTTATTCTTTTCAAATTCAAGTTTTAAATATATTATCTTGTGATATATGTATTGGTGGTCCTTTGTGTGTTCTGAAAATAATGCAATAAGGAAGAGAGAACCACAACTGCAAGTGTACAGTTGTCCCAAGTAATATATGTGATAACAGATTCGTTCGCAGGGACAGATTGGTTTGACTCTAACGCTTATCAAATAGTGAGTAATTGCACGTAAAAACAAGTAAATGATTTTAAGATTGTTTGTTTTGGTTTTCTATAACAAAAGTAAAATACTAAATTAATGCAAATAATTAACTAGACGTAAGAAAATAAAGTGTTTACGCAAGATGAGAAAGGCAGTACTTGAGAGACGCAAGGATTTCTCCTAATTATCATCATTTCATACATTGTTTAAGGGACAAATGATAAATTGATATTGGTCGGGATTCGGAATTCTCCTTACCCCCGTCAGGGTGGACTAAGGAGCAACTTTCAAGTGCTACAAACCCCGTTAGGGCGATTATAGTCCACTCTCAAGTGATTAAGTCTAAATTACCCAATTGACCATAAGTTTAATTAAGCTCGTCAGAGTCAAATAATTTCTAACCTATATTCGTTAACTAGTTCTGTACCCAGACCTCCCTGTCAAGGTGATCCAATCGTCACTAATTAGAATAGCCTAGATACTAAATCCTATTATTAATTGCTTAGGTCAATAACAGTGAATAAAGTTCAAATTAACGAAAAATATAAA
The DNA here is from genome assembly GCA_029959085.1 of Nemophila menziesii. Classification (NCBI taxonomy): domain Eukaryota; kingdom Viridiplantae; phylum Streptophyta; class Magnoliopsida; order Boraginales; family Hydrophyllaceae; genus Nemophila; species Nemophila menziesii. Next base: position 4,400,238 of record JARWIR010000004.1, read on the forward strand.
TTACCCAATTTGATTTAAACAATAAATATCCCAAATTCAAATATATGAAACGAAATCAAATTGGGATCAACCCATTATGCGTTCTCAAGCACTAAATTAAATTAGCTCATACTAATGCGGAAAACTAAATTAAAACAGAAAGAATTCATGTTCTTCAATTACAGAAATAAAAGATAGAACCTAATTAGGAATTGGGTTTGGCTGTGACTTGGAGATATAGACCGTCTCCAGCTCTGTAGCTTTCTCCTTTTCCTTGCTGCTGACTTTCTCTCTGGACACTCTCTTCTAAGGATGAATTAAATTGAAAAATAAAATGAGAGGTAAGAAATAATAAGGTCTAAAGACCTATTTATACTAGTAAATTCGGACTAGGGTTTTATTTTAAATAAAAAGCCATTTTCGAAAAGCCCAAGTCCATAATTAAGCCCAAAATCCCGTAACTGCTGCACCACCTCCACTAAAACAGCTCTAGCCGATTCGTTATAACTCCGATTGATCTCAAATCACTTGCCAAATTTCCATAACTCGATAAGGAGCATAATCTCTTCAAAGGTCAGCGGCTAAATCAACTCGTAAGTGCCTCGAAATCAGCGATCTTTGGCCTGTATTCCAGATTTGCAGCTTCAAAATATAATTCTTTTCGGGATTTATCTTCAAGCTTTGACTCCATATCACGATCTTTGACTTTATTCTCGTGTTCCTCTCCTAGATAATATTCAAAACCTACAAACTTTTCACTAAAATACACAAGATTACGCGCAAAAGTTTAATAAATCAAAAATACTATAAATAAAAGAGGAAATTCGTATTATTGCATATTTAGCCCAAAAGTCTATCAAATTAATCAAATAAACACCAAAAATGATGTCTCCCAAGGGCATAAAATTAGAACATTTAGGGAGACATCAAGACCCCCAACTCAAACCTTTGTCGTCCCGACAAAGCAAAACTAAAAACAAGGGGAATAGATGCAAGAGAAAATAGAAGCTAGTAAATACATCCTAAAGCAATTCTTAAAATAAATCTCATATAGCAAACATTAAGAACTAACATACACATACACTAATCATGCAACATCAAACACAAATAACTTTAATCATAAAATTAACTTTGCAATGCTAGAAGGTTACATTTGTACTTATCTCATTATGATGGCTATAGTTTGTTCCTCGTTCCTTACTCGCTTTGAACGCTCCACTTAGTATACAACCTATTAACTTACCATGCACCTAGGAATCACGAGGACTTTATGGTTTTAGCGTAGGCTTAGGGACGGTGTGGTATGTATATTTGGTAAATCTGAAGTGAGGTTTTGGCTCTCTCCTCACTTACCATCAACAACTGTCCACGAGCTTGAGTTTACACTCATATAATGTTCTCACTCAACCCATTTGACGCGCTAATGTTGCCTCCCCAATGTCAACCCAATTAATCTAAGACGATTTCCAAAAATATTCCACTTTGCCAGTTTATTTTATTCTTTCTTTTTATTTTATTTTTTATTTCGTTTTTTTTTTTTTTTTTACAAGATACCCATGACCATCCTTTTGATGTGAAAGGTCACGTCTCTTATTTTTTTTCTCTTTCAAATCCCGGCAAAGGGTTACAAATAATAGTATCATCTAAATTTTTGTGCGTCAATACAAACACATATAATCCTCTCCCAATGTAAATTCCCAAATGTGGACCCTCCACCCCAAACTCAAGCTCGAGACAGGTCTCAGGATCGTGATTCAAGTGCGGGTCATTTGGTCATGCCTAATAATCTAAAGGATAATATATAAGGGATAGCAGGCTAAAAGGCTTCAAATGGCTATCAAAGAACTGCCCCTATCATTTTCCTAGTTACGTGGTTGTTCTCTAGTTCATATCTAAGTGGGTTCTCTACTAATTTAGATCTCACGTTCTACAAACCAAACATTTTCCATAAGTACAAGCTTACTTCTTTTGCATTGTTCATTAATTTTTCCTGTTCATTATCTATGTTTGCATGCAATTAAAGTGCTTTTTATGTTATTCCCTAAAGTCCACTATCTACTATCATAGATTAATCAAAAGTATGCTTAAAAGGGACATATAAAATCTTCTACAGTCAAGCGCAACTCCTAATTAATTTATTGAAAGCAATTAAAACAAATAAAACATAAAAATTGGGATGAGACAACGAACCCCACCCCAAACTCAAAAATAAGTCGTGTCCCAACGACTCGAAAAGAATCAAAGCAATAAAATAATTTACACTAAATGAGAAAGGAAAGAAAACGTATCTTAACCAGCGCGAGGCTGGTTGTCAGTGTTGTGTCCATGAACCTTATCTCGCGTTTGGACATCGTAAGTTGTGTTTTAAACGGATAAAGTTCAGCTTGTTTGTAACGTTTCCCAAAATATCAATCATGTCCTAGCTCTCTAAATCATCATCTCTTCTAAGAAAATCGCTCCTCAACACCTAACTTTCTATCTTCATCATGTTCTTCGTACCTTTTCCAACCTTCATGGTCATCTTTGATGACCCAAAACTCAATTTTTTTACCTACTTAAAGATTACTTGCAAAATATATAATAGTAGGCTCAAACAATTCACAATTCCTCCGATAAATAACTAAAACAAATCTTAATTCCCAACTGGTAATAGAAAGAAAGGAAGAGTTCTAGCCATTTTACCGGATTGGCCATGGAATTTATGATGACTTGATACCTTGCACTTGCACTTGCAATCTCCAACCTTCAAAGTACCAAAGATATTGATGAAATTTGTGTTGCTTGATATTGTTGAATGTGGCACAGTAGTAGAATTGGTGATTTATTTGAGATGGGTATTTAATATCTATGGTGTTGGAAAGGTTTAAAGGATATAATTTAAGCTTTGGTGAAGAAATTTTTGGATTAAAACTTGAATTTCTTGGTGTTTTTGGAAAGATTTGTGATTGATTATGTGTTTGGATGATGTTTAGAGCGATGGATTGGTGATATTTGGTGTTTTGATGATGAAATTTGAGTGTTTTTGGAGCTTTGGTTCGTCATCTATGGTGTTTCATGTGTTGGAGGCTTAGACGCAATAAATGGATGGTCCCCAAAACGCTGGGTCAGAAACTTTTAGCTGTTCATGCGAAATTTTTGACTTCACCATTGGATAGAGCTCGAAAAGTTATGCGGTTTAGGCTCAAGAAAAAGTTAATTCCGACCTCCGAGCGTCAAGTTATGATCTTTCGAAGTTTTGATACCTGGGGTACAGCACCAAAAACGGGTCCCCGGTTTCTACTGTATTGGAACCCAAAATTTTCATTCTTTTTCGTTCTAACTACCTCAAACTCGTGACCTTCACTCCTTTACTCATAAAAACCAACAACCTTCCTCATTTCTTACAAATAAACACTAAATCAATAACCATTACTCTAATTTACACTAAGAATTTAAAAGACATGAAAGCAATTTAAAACATGGGTTGTCTCCCAAGAAGCACTTTTGTTTATTACGTCTTTAAGTTCGACGTGTTACCTTCCATGAGATGGTATTGAGGCCTTTGCGGTGTTCCTCCGCTTAAACTCGCCTCCTCCTTGATGTAAAAGCTTAAGAACCTTCCCCCTTAGAATATTGTTCAATCGATCTCTAAAAGGGGGTGGGTAAGTACTTCGTTTCGCCTTCTTACTTTCACGACGAAACTCATTTTCCACCACATTAGAATAGATAACCGTTCTCAATGGTATAAGATTTTTTTTACTCCTTGGTTCAATCTCGTATTCATCTTTAAAATGTGGTGGGTAGGTGCTCCTCCTTGCCGCTTTGCTCTCGCGGTGTGGCACATTGCTTGTATAGCACATATTGATCATTTGTCGAGGTGATTCTTCAGCTCTATTTTCATTCAATATTCGTAATTGGTATGGGTGAACTTGTTGTGGTGGAGTATCAACTTCTATGTTATTATGAACCTTTATTTCTTCAATTGACCCCTCAACCACTTCAGATTCATCTTCACTTTCAACCCATTCTTCCACTATTACCTCATCATATTTTTTCTGTGAAATATCTCTAATCTCGATCACCTCTTCTTCCTTTTTTTGTTCTATACCTTGATCATGTGCACGCACCATAGGAATAGCAATTTATGTTTCAATTTCTAGGATTATCGTTGCTACTCCTTCTTCCACCATGCTAACAGATTTTCAACCACAAGGTGGTCTCCATTTATAATTGGCACGATGGTCATATCACTATCAATAATATCTTCTTTCAACACCTCCTCCTAAACTGTTTCTCCAATTTGAGTAAGCATTTCATCTAGCATATTTTGCATTCTTTTCAAGCCGGAATTAGTTTCCTCTATTGACTCCAGCCTTTGTTCATATAAGCGCACGAGTTCTTTTAATGATCTATCTAATTCGGAACTTTGTGGTGAAGGTGGAGGTTGTTGAATGTTTTCAACCCACTGGTTGTCCCATTCATGCACGTGTTGATAGTGATATGATAGCTGTTGTTGATTATTCCCGATCCATTGATTGTTCCATCCTTGATCTTGCTGGTATTGATAAGATTGTTGGTAAGAATTAATACCCCATTGTTGTTGTCCCGAAGAGTCTTCCCAATAGTCAAATGGACCGGGATTCGGGTAATGTCCTCTATACATCTTTAATTGAATCTCTTGATCATTACCTAAATAAAATAACCTGAAAAGAAAACAAAATAAAAACAAAGCGTAAAACTGAAAATAAAAATGCAACTAAACACTAAAGGATAAACACCGTGATCACACGCTACCGTCCCCGGCAGCGCGCCAAAAACTTGGTGGTCCTTTGTGTGTTCTGAAAATAATGCAATAAGGAAGAGAGAACCACAACTGCATGTGTACAGTTGTCCCAAGTAATATATGTGATAACAGATTCGTTCGCAGGGACGGATTAGTTTGACTCTAATGCTTATCAAATAGTGAGTAATTGCACGTAAAAACAAGTAAATGATTTTAAGATTGTTTGTTTTTGTTTTCTATAACAAAAGTAAAATACTAAATTAATGCAAATAATTAACTAGACGCAAGAAAATAAAGTGTTTACGCAAGATGAGAAAGGCAGTACTTGAGAGACGCAAGGATTTCTCCTAATTATCATCATTTCATACATTGTTTAAGGGACAAATGATAAATTGATATTGGTCGGGATTCGGAATTCTCCTTACCCCCGTCAGGGTGGACTAAGGAGCAACTTTCAAGTGCTACAAACCCCGTCAGGGTGATTATAGTCCACTCTCAAGTGATTAAATCTAAATTACCCAATTGGCCATAAGTTTAATTAAGCTCGTCAGAGTCAAATAATTTCTAACCTATATTCGTTAACTAGTTCTGTACCCAGACCCCCCGTCAAGGTGATCCAATCGTCACTAATTGGAATAGCCTAGATACTAAATCCGATTATTAATTGCTCAGGTTAATAACAGTGAATAAAGTTCAAATTAACGAAAAATATAAATTACCCAATTTGATTTAAACAATAAATATCCCAAATTCAAATATATGAAACGAAATCAAATTGGGATCAACCCATTATGCGTTCTCAAGCACTAAATTAAATTAGCTCATACTAATGTGGAAAACTAAATTAAAACAGAAAGAATTCATGTTCTTCAATTACAGAAATAAAAGATAGAACCTAATTAGGAATTGGGTTTGGCTGTGATTTGGAGATATAGACCGTCTCCAGCTCTGTAGCTTTCTCCATTTCCTTGCTGCTGACTTTCTCTCTGGACACTCTCTTCTAAGGATGAATTAAATTGAAAAATAAAATGAGAGGTAAGAAATAAGGTCTAAAGACCTATTTATACTAGTAAATTCGGACTAGGGTTTTATTTTAAATAAAAAGCCATTTTAGAAAAGCCCAAGTCCATAATTAAGCCCAAAATCCCGTAACGGCTGCACCACCTCCACTAAAACAGCTCTAGCCGATTCGTTATAACTCCGATTGACCTCAAATAACTTGCTAAATTTCCGTAACTCGATAAGGAACATAATCTCTTCAAAGGTCAGCGGCTAAATCAACTCGTAAGTGCCACGAAATCAGCGATATCTGGCATGTTTTCCAGATTTGCAGCTTCAAAATATAATTCTTTTCGGGATTTATCTTCAAGCTTTGACTCCATATCACGATCTCTGACTTTATTCTCGTGTTCCTCTCCTAGATAATATTCAAAACCTACAAAATTTTCAATAAAATACACAAGATTACGCGCAAAAATTTAATAAATCAAAAATACTATAAATAAAAGAGGAAATTCGGATTATTGCATATTTAGCCCAAAAGTCTATCAAATTTATCAAATAAACACAAAAAATGATGTCTCCCAATGACATAAAATTAGAACTTTTAGGGAGACATCATTTATTTCCTATATGTGATGTGTATGAGATTTAAATTGTATGAATAAATTTAAGAAACCCTTTACTTAAAAAGAAACTTGACCCATATTAGATACAATTTATATAACCCGGATCTCGGGGATCAACTTTACATACAAAGATTATATAACATGGTCCAAGTCTAAAACTTTTGCCAAACTTTTTAAAATGAAATTATCACGACTTCCCCTATTTGGAATGGATCACCCCTATATGGACATATCTTGACTTGGAGAAGGAAGGCAATAGGACCAATAAGCTTTAGGTTTAGCCCATCGAACCCGACACTAATGATCCACTCTAATAAGTTGGTTTTTAAATGGTTGATTAAAAAATGGAGTTATAGGTTATCCCATCGAACCGACTCAACTAGGCATATAAAGTCTATAATGACAGGCTTCAAGTTATATATGTGATATAACAGTGGTGGGTCCTAGGGTGTTGTAAAATAAAGTGATAAATAAAGAGGAACCACTTAACTGCAAGTGTACGGTTGTCCCAAGTAATATATGATAATCAAGTTCGTTCTCAGGGACGGATTAGGTTCAACCCAAATATTAATCAAGTAGTAAGAATAATTGCGAAACAGAAAATAAAAGATAAGAATTTTTGTTTGGTTTTGGTAAATTAAAAGATGCAAATAAAGTAAAGACTAAAATTAAATAAACAGAAAGGAAATAAAGCAAATAAACGACTAACTTCAGATAAGAGAGATACTTGAGTCGCGCAAGGAATCTACTTAATCAATATAATCTATGTTATGTTTAAGGGTAGAATTGGAATTGTAATATTAGTCATGACTCTAATATCTCCTAGCCCCCTGTCGGGTGGACCTAGGAGCTATCCTAAAGTACTATAAACACCTGTATGGTCGAATATGCCTCTTCGGATGATATGATTTTACCTCATTGGCTATGTAACTAGTTAAGCCTGTCGGTCAATAACGGACATTACACGGGTATTACCTAGATCTGTATTCAAACCCCCTGTCGGATGATCACTTCGCCACTAAAGTGAATAGCCCAAATACTAAAAGCTAAGTCTAGTTGTTCCTAAAAGAATTAGTAATGAAAACAAAGTAATAACCAATATATAATACTCAATCCTATTTAAATCTAAACAATCCCAAATTAAAAACATAGATTAATTAATTAAGGTTCATCCCTTTTATGAGATTCTAAAGTATATGGAAATTTAGCTCATAAGAAAATTAAAGACTAACATAAAAGAAAAGGAATTCATGTTCAAATACAAAAGATCATTAATAACCTAAAGGGTAGGATGACTGCTGATGGAAGAACAGGATTGCTCCAGCACTAGCTTCTCCTTGCCTTCTTTCTCTGACTTGAAAACCTTTAACCTCTTGTGTAATTCTCTGAAGTGTATGAAAAGAGGAGGCTAAGGGGTGTATTTATAGGTGTTAGGGAAGCCTAGGTCGATTTTACTTGGAGTGGAAGACAAGTCAAGAACTCTCAAATTCGTAGCCTTAAATTCTAGGAAAGGTAAGATTCTGCTGCTGATTTGATTTGGTCATATCTCATTCAATACTTATCCGTTTGAGGAGTTCCAATATATGAAACTTCTTGTCTTGGAAAGAGTTTTCTATTGGTGCAGACCACTCATCCATATTCCTAGCCAATCTTTAGTTATGGGCTCGTCTTTGAAACGTGGCTGGAATTTCAGAGTCATAAGACAACTTTATCTTTTCCTTATTTGCATATATCCTTCCTAAATATTCTTATTTCCATGTAAACCTTCTTTCCTTTACTTCTTTATCTTGACTTGGTCTCTAAGTAATTAACATTTATCTTTTCAAGCTTCACATTAAATAAATAATTAAACCGCATATGCTTAAAAAGAATAAATCAATAAATCAAGAAATAGAAATAGGAAAGTGCACTCTAAAAATAGAAACTCGAGTAAAAATTCTTCCTAACATACTAAAATACACTAACACATTAATTGTCACTTCTCCTCCTTGGATTGGTCTTTTATGAAATTTAAGAACCTATTAACTTTGCACTAAAAACCATCAAATTTACGCACAAAAGCTCAGAATCTGCAAATAGTTAATTTCCAAGGGGAAGAAGTGCAATATGATCAATTAAGCCTAAAAGTCTATCAAATAAGTCATTTATTCACCTAAAAGGATGTCTCTAAAGGGCTAATAATTAGAACAAATAGGGAGACATCAAGACCCCAAACTCAAACCTTTGTCGTCCCGACAAAGTAAAATAAAAAAAAGGATCTTTTAGGTGAGCGGATAAGGTAGAATCTAGTAAATAATCATATAGTCTAATCTAGGAATTAATATACACATACACTTATCATGCAAAATCAAACACAAAATAATATCAATCCAAAATTAATTTCACAATGCTAGAAGGTTACGCGTATCACTTATCTCAAGATGGTGGCTATAGGGTGTTCCTTGATCTTTACTTGCTTTGAGCGCTCCACTTAGCACACTCTCTATTAACTCACTGTGTATCTAGGAATCACGAGGTCATTACGGTTTTAGTATAGGCTTAGGGACGGTGTGGTATGTATATTTGGTAAATTTGAAGTGAGCTTTTGGCTCTCTCGTCACTTACCATCAACAAAATGTCCAAGAGCTTGAGTTTACACTCGAATGATGTTCTCACTCAATCAAATTGACGTGCTAATTTAGCGTCCCCAAATTAACCCAATAAGCACTAAGGATGATTCACTTAAAAATTTCCACTTTGCCGGTCTGAATATATATTCTTTTCAAATCATTCATTTTTTTCTTTTTGTATAGCTATGACTCTCTTTTTAATGTTGAGATATCATGCTATTTTTTCATAGTTATGCCTATTCATAACTTGAGCTCGTAGCTTCTTTTCCATTCACTATTACCCCGGCAAAGGGTTACAATATAATAAATCTGTGAATCATCATCAATATGCACAAAGCACAATTGATAAGCTAAAAAATCCCAACCCAATGTAAATTCCCATATAGTGGACCCACCACCCCAAACTCAAGCTCAAGACAGGAAGTCTCAGGATCGTGATTCAAGTGCGGGTCATACGGTCATGCCTAAACATCTAAAGGGATATTGGCTTATAATGTGGCGACAAAAGACAAGCTTAAAAGCTAAAAATTTGGCTAAGAAGGATAAAATTTAATTCAGGGATAGACAACCAAAAAGGATTCAAAGGGCTAACAAAGAACAGCCTCTATCATTTTCCTATCTACACAGTTTGCCTCTAGTTCATAACTAAGTGGGTTCTCTACTCATTTAGATCTCACGTTCTACAAACCACCCATTATCCTTAAGCACAAGTTTACTTCTTTTGCATTGTTCATTAATTCTTCCTATCAATTACCTCATATTTGCATGCAATCAAAGTGTGGTTTACACTAACTCATAAAGTCAACTATTTTCTATCATAAATTCATGAAAAGCATGCTTGATGGGGGCATTTAAAATCTCTACAGTCAACGCAACCCTAAGATTAATTGTATTGAAAGCATGTAAATCACAAAAAAATGGGATGAGGCAACGAACCCCACCCCAAACTCAAAAGTGAGTCGTGTCCCCACGACTCGAAAAAGACTCAATAAAGCAATACAATTAAACTAAACTACCTAATCTAGTGCCTACAATCAATCAAGAAGAAGAATTAGAATGGGGTACCGGGTCATAAAGATCCATCATATCCCCTCCGCGAAGGGGAGGAATAATTATCAATTTCCATGTTCGTAGTTACCTCTTCCAATGTTGACTCAATCTGTGCAATTTCCATCCAAAGTGCTCTATTGTCTTCTCTCAAAAGTTCGATTTCATGTTGCAATTTGAGAGCCCATGGAGGAATACAATAATTACTGTGAGAGGAAGAAGAACCTTGATCTTGAACTTGTGTCTTTTCTTTAGGCTTTGATGATACCCTCATCCTTGCTGTTAATTTCTTGTGTAGTGGTGGTGCAGGTGCCCTTTCTTTCTGATTTTCTTCAATAGGCTCATCAAGGTTGATGGCCTTTTCAATTGTAGAACCAGGCAAATTCTTGTTCTTCCCTAGGATACAACACTTCCCCTTATAATCCATAGCATCTGTTCTGTTTGTCATGGTTGATTTGAACCCAAACTCAAGTTATACCAAGGATAGAATAAAGTTAAGAAAACTTGGTGTAGCTTGAGTTTCTTGCTTGGATTAGATGAAGGAAGGTGGTTTTTTGTTGAATCTTGGAAGAATCCTTGAAAGCTTGATGATCTTGTTGGTGTTTATTAGATGAATTTGATGAAGAGGATGTGTTTATGGAGGATGGAGGAGAGAATTACTGATGTTATTGTGTTTGTTGTAGAGGTTTAATCAAGCTTCAAGGGCTATTTATAAGGTTGGGAGCTGGAAAATTCGTATGGGGAAGGCTAGGATTTGCTTGTGATAAGGTAAGAAGTGTATTAGGTAACAATCTCTTCAAAACCGACCTAGCTGCGGTATATCAGAGGTATGGCCCGGTATACCGGACCTGAACGTATCTCTTTTTTCAATCCTCGGCAAAAAAACCCGAGTCTTCTACCCGTGGTCACGGGGTTTTCCTTCTGCGGTATACCGGAGGTATGGCCCGGTATACCGGACATGACCTCCTTCGTTTTTTTGAACTCTCGGTAGAAAACCCGAGTCACCAACCCGTGGTCACGGGTTTTTCCTCTTGCGGTATACCGGGGGTATGGTGCAGTATACCGGACCTGAACCGAATTTTCCTATGTGTTTCTTTTTTCGTTTCCTAGCACCCCAAACTCAATTCCTGCACCATTAACACGCTACCTTTCTCATTTCTTTTAAAAGTAGACACTAACTTAGAATTATACTAGAAATAAAAAAACTTAAAGCAATAAACTAATATACAATGAAATGGCTTTTGTTTAACGTCGTTAAGCTCGACGGGTTACCTCATGAATCATTTTTTCACGTAACCTTCCCAGCAGTGAGTGAGGTTATCAACGTTTGCTACATGGAACTTGCATCCCTTAGCTTTTATGACCACCAGTTGATTCGAAATAACTTTTGTGACCATGAACGGTCCTTGCCAAGAACTCTTGGCTTCGCGCGTTTTCGGAGGAGGATCAGGCTTCTTCAATGCAACCTCTTCGCCTACTCTGAACCCCCTTTTCTTTCTCTCTTTCTTAGGTTCTTTTGGAACCTCCGCGTTACGCCCTTTTTCTTTCTTCTTCGCATGGTCAAGGTGTGGATTTTCTTTAGGATATGGAGGATTTTTATTAGGTGGTTTCTTTCTGAGCTTTATTTCCTTCATTCCTAAGGTTTCCACAACCTTAGTTGGCTCCTGTTTAATCACATCAATTCGGAAGCAATCCTCCTTGGGATCTGGAAACTTTATTGGCTTAAACACGTTAAATTTTTCCTCCTCGTCTTGAATACGCATAATCAATTCACCGTTTTCTACATCAATCAAAGTACGCCCCGTGGCTAGGAATGGTCTTCCCAAAATAATGGGGACATTCCTATCCGCGTCGTAATCAAGTATAACGAAATCAACAGGAAAGATTAATGTACCAGCTTTGACGAGGACATCTTCTAGTCTTCCCTCTGGATGTACGAGGGATCTGTCAGCCATTTGCAAAACCATAGAAGTGGGTTTTGCGTTTCCTATC
>JARWIR010000004.1:4417254-4432254 GCA_029959085.1 Nemophila menziesii
ACAATATTCAAACACATTTTCTAATTAAACAAATTGGGGCTCAACCCATTAAAGCGATTCTCAAGCACTTAGAGTATTTAGCTCATCATAAAAAATAAAAACTAAAGAAATAAAAATAAAGGAATTCATGTTTTACATAAATAAAAGAAAGAACCTAATTAAAGAGTTGTTGAATTGACTGTTGATGGAAGAATTTCTTCTCCATCTTCAGTTTCTTCTCTCCTCTTGCTTATGCCTTTTCTCTCTGACGTTCTAACTTTTGTAAATTGAGTTGTGTGTAAAAATAAAGTAAAAAGGTCTATATATACTAATACAATCGGATTTGGGCTTTTATTGAGTGAATTAATGAAATATTAAATGGCCCAAGTCCACTCTTCAAATCATAATCCCGTAACTGGCGTAGACTCTTCACTAAAACGGCTGTAACTTTCTCAAATCAACTACGAATTGACCCGTTCAACTTGCTAAATCTTCTTAACTCGATAAGGAAAAAATATTCTTTACAAAGCAGAGGCTGAATCTACGTTTAAGTAGCTCGCAATCAACAATTACCATCAGCCTTCCAAATTTGCAGCTTCAACTTGTCAACTCTTTGGGACATTTCTTTTCGCCTTTGACTTCTTTAAACGATCTAAGACTTTAATCCTTGATTCCTCTCCTTACTAGCATCATGGACCTACAAAATTTTCATTAAAACAACCCATTTAACGTGCAAAAGCTTAATAAATGAAAAATACTAAAATCCAAGGAGGGAAAATGAAATATAGAGAATTAATCCTAAAAGTCTATCAAATTAGTCAAATAATCACCTAAATTGATATCTCCTAAGGGCATATAATTAGAAAATAATTAAAATTATTTATCGGTTTTAGAATCATTGAAATAAAATTTAGATATTTTAATATCTATAGTGATTCTAGAATCGATAAATGCAAAATTTAGTATGATTTTGATCTCTAATCTAGTGGTATTGTGTTAACAAAATTGTAATCAAATACTTTATTAAAAAATTTGATGTTTAATAAAAGTTTCAAAATTTGAAAGTGATAATAAAGAAGAAAGATAATTATTATTAATTGTTGATAATTTATATTTCATCAAGGTAATATACTCTATATTATAATAAAGATATAGTGAGCTTACAAAGTCATTTCTAGTAATTGATAAATCAAAAATCTCGAGATATTATTTTTTCTTTACTCGTAATCATTAATCATTTGTATTTTTATAATGATGTAAGCATTATTATATATTCATACAAAGGTTGTGTTCATGATGCATGGAAACACATTATTTGTGACACTTTTTTAGATTTAGGTGATGTCAACACTGCAAGATATAGTTTATGCCACCTCATTTTCTATAGATGAAGAATAAATATAGTTTTATCAAATGACACTTGATAAGAATTGGGAAATATGTGTAATATGTGCAAACACGTCTTCCTTAAGCGTTCATAATTATAATATTTCATACGTTATCCGACCAACAAGAAATATTTGAAAAGTAAAGTAATTTATTCACTTCTTTTTAGATAATAAACTAATAGTAAAATAATATACATTCTTACTAGTCATTTTATAATATTGATATATCACTTTAACCTAATGTAACGCATTGGTAAGATAGAATATTTTAACAATTTATGGTTTAACAATTGTAAAAAAGGTTTTAAATGTTTCCACTGAACATACAACATTCATTAAAGTGATTATATATTAAAATATTTCTTTATAAATCATCTCATACCAATAATTTAGTATTGTTACAAATAAATTTGTTGCATAAATCCATCGTCGAATATTTGTTTTCAATCTTTTCCACTCAATCTTGTAAATATCACCTATTCTTAGAGTCTTGATACAAACTTTATTCAATTTCTTATAATATCACCATAAAAAATTTACCTAAACTGACTATTGATCTGTAAAAATAAATCACTTTAAATGAAAAAATTATTAAAAATACATGGTCACGGAAATAAATAAAATCTGGTGTACAATTCGAATAAAGGACGGTCAAGATAGTTAATAACACACCATATCAGAATCAGCATCAAACATATGTAACAGGGAACAAACTAAAACAACATCAATCTTTTCCTGTCGGAGATCCTGCACCTCCATTGTCCACATGTTTCTTTTCCTTGTTCAACTTTGTCTCATCTTTCTTGTCTGAACGCTCAACCACGTCGTAGCATCAGGTATGTCCTAAAATATATAAAATATAAAGATCATTATGAAATCAGTACATATAGCAAAAGATTATAGCCTACTGAATAATGTATATTATCTATAAAGGAGAAAGAAAATACCTTGTCCCTATGACGTTGAGCGGTGGTGGTATTCGCAACTGATGCTCCGCCTAAACTCTTTGGTATAAATGGAGACCCCCCAATAATGCAAGAAAAGATACCTACACAAAATTTAACACAAAGAATAATAGAAGTTATTTAACAAGTAAATGAGTAGCAGATTATGAAGAAAAATAGAGACATTAAGGTTGTAAAATTGAGATGTGAATTGAATCTATCAAAGAATGAAGGTACTTTCTTTTAAAAAAAGAATCTCAACAGTTTGTATAGACAAGTCAATTTAAAAATATTGAGTTTGTGTTTCAGTTATGACGTGAAGCTCTACATGGTAGAAAATATTGAAACATTAGCCGTTAGTTGGAATTTTAGGAAGAAAATTGCTAATATATTGGACAAAACATACATGTACGTGTGTACTCTGGTAAGAGTGGGATTTTTTAACTAATACAGAGTTATGTTGCAAATCATATTCCCATAATAGACATTGGGGGAAGAGATAGATATGGATGCTTCCACGTGCGCTATAGTATTTCGGTTACAAAGGAAGATAGGTAATGATATCTCTTCAGGTACTTAACCGAATAAAAAAATTATTTTTATTTGTCTTATAATTCAATTGTTTATTTAATGTAGACCCATTGACTAAATTTTCAGAATAAGAGTTTCATGGATATTTGAAGGACACATATGCAGGAAACAAGGTTGGGGAATCAACTTAACATACGCATTTTATTAACATTTATAGAATTTTCAAACCAAAATTATAATTAATCCAACTTAAAAGACGTTCATTTTCAGGTAAAAAATGTTCTTGAATATCCGTTCCATGCCGAGTTAGAGAACAGAAATTTAAAGTATTTTAGTGTAGACAAAACGCGAATTTTTAAATCTTCATATTAATTGGTACTCTCTCTCTCTCTCTCTCTCTCTCTCTCTCTCTCTCTCTCTCTCTCTCTCTCTCTCTCTCTCTCTCTCTCTCTCTCTCCCCCCCCCCCTCTCTCTCTCTCTCTCTCTCTCTCTCTCTCTCGCGCATTATATATATATGTATATTTATCAAACCGAGTTTAATGCTCTAATTTGGATAATATTTTCAACAAATAATTTCAAACCAAAATTTCATTATGTCCATAGAGTTGCTGTACCCATTATTTCTTGATTCATCCATGGTTTATTTCATGGTACTATGTACATAGACATGATATGTCCTAAAAAATTATAGTCTTATTCTAATATATAAGGAAAATATAATTAAATAGGAAACAATAATAGTCTAGAATCTAGATTTTTGTATAATTTTAAAATACAGTATGACTTTTAATTGTTTTTTAGGTATACACATTTTTATAAAATCTTGAAAAATTTAATGTAAATTTGTAAAAAAAATTAGGTACATGAGATAAGAAATTATCATTTTATATCTTTAACTATCAAGGCAATATTGCAAGATTAGGATAGCCTTTACTTAACAAAGTAATACAAAAGTAGTCACATATGAAAAATACACCTAGTTTAAAAATTCCAATTGAAAGACAAGTATGGACATATATAAAGATATAATTACCCGATCTTAAGGTAGGATTACCATCAACAATTTTGGCCAAGAGATCACTGTGACCAAAGAATTTCGAAAGGAATTTTGTTGCGTTTGATTGAGCTTGTTGAGTATTGATCTATTCCAATGAAGGATAAGGATGCAAGACTTAAGGATGAAATTTTCACCTTTCCCGTACCTACAACATAGGTTACTATACATAAATTGTTGAGTAAAGTTGGAGAAAGAAATTCTTGAATACACTAGGTGTATGCAAGCTTAAAAGATCATAGAATAAATTATAGTTTGGACAGTAAGAAAAATAAAAGAAAACCAATAAACTATTTATACAATAATAGAATAATCATTAATCAAGTTTTAAGAACCAAAATTAACAAAAATAATAAATATGCCAAGATGATTTTATCACAGGCTAAATCCATTGTCAAGATTTCACAAAGGTAACTATTAAGTTGCTCACAATGTTTTGTTTCTAATTTACCTTCTTCAAGGAAAAATGTACGATCAAAATATTTAATATATAGATATCAAGCATATATCAAACTTTGACTATCAAATAAAACATAATTAAATTATGAGAATGTTTTAGTACTTAAAATGATTTTATCTTGGAACTTTATTATTATTCATCAATATGACATATAATAAATTAGATATACGAATAAATATAATTTCATACATATACTTATATCATTAGTAAAGATATGTGTAAAGCAAGTGAAAATACCGAACTTTTATGTGGATACAAAGAAACAAACATAAATATTTTAACTCTAGCAAAAATTATATCCAATATTTTAATTATTTTTTCAACGATTTTACCTATTTTAATATTTTTTGATACATACATAGTACAAAAAATAATAAAATAAATTGTCCCTCAAATAAGAAAGACATTTTAGAATATGTAATGCAAATAAAAAAAATTATTTCTATAATATAAGATATTACCAAACATTTTTTAAAGTTTTAAAGAAATATTAAGAGATATAATTGAATAAAAATCATATATTATTAAATTATGAGAATTAAATATGGATGTTTACCTATTGAAATGTCATGAACATGAATCAATATCTTCTCTTGTTGAGTATACTCAATATTTGAAAGCATCATAACTTGTCATACCTATGAATAAAATAACATAAGTATATCAAAAAAAAAATTATAACCATAATTATTAATTTATTTAATTCAAGATCTAGTAAATGTTATATTTATGATTTTTCGTACTTACAAAGTTAAGTATATCCTGTGTTCAATTTCAATATTTGCTAAAAAAAGATTTTTTATTTGTTATATTTAAAAGTAAAAAATATTTTCAAATAAGATTATTTTAATACAAGGTATTCGAAATGTAATATAAAGAGGTAAACTTATACTCAATTGTATATATAAAAAATGAATAAAAATAATATAATAAAAACTAAAATAAATATTAAAATATTCAAGTATTAATAAAAATTACAATAAACTCACTAAACCTTCTATTACTCAAAAACCATTAAAAAAATTATATTTTTAAATTATAACTTATTAAGAAATCAAGCCAATAGACACATAAGTCTTATCACATAATCAACCATATCAAAAGATATATAATTTGTATTACCTTTAGAATAATTAGAGTTATTATTGTTTGGAAAGTTTGAATCCAAAAAAGATATAGATTCCATTGAGTTAAAGTATTTGCATCCGAAGAAATATATGAATCCACCAATAAAAAGTGTTTGAATATTGATAAAATAGGTAAAAAATTATTTTTAATGTTTAAAGGAAGCTTGATAAATTAAGAAAGTGTTTGTGAATATTGTCTAAGAAAACATATGAAATCAAAAAATAAAAGATGATATAAAGACGATGATGAAGACAATGCTTGTCTAATGATATATATGATTATATGATTCTACTTGCTTGAACCCTCATATATGATAAGAGAGGCGGCCAACAATTAAAGACAAACTGTTGAAATTTTTTAGGGTTAAAAGTGAAGTGATTTAGTACCCTTCTATATTATATATTTTCTTTTATAAAAGTTAACAAGTGGGCTGATTTTTTTTTTGTCAATTACAACCGAACATAAAAAAGATTAAATGTTACAAAGATTATTCAACATCCTATTGAAATCCACCAAGGAGCAGTCCATCCAGCTAGGAATAATGATGTTTCTTCTTATACACTTAGCTAGTGCATCTGCCGTTGTGTTATAGCATCTAGTAATGTGTTTAACCTCCCATCCTGGGTACCGACCAATCCAACTTTCGATTTCCGAAAGAATGGGTTTTAGGCTCCAGTGAAGCCCGGTCTTCTGTTTAATTCCTTGAATCAACTCAAGGTTGTCAGAGTAGAATGAAACTCTCTGACTGGTGAGATCATGAGAATATCTCATGGCTAATAACATCGCCCACGCTTCTCCTTCTATGACTTCTTTGATTTTTCATCTCAAATTAATCTTTCTTTCAATCCGTCCGCCAGAATTTATTCCAACTCCCGCTATACCTGCATGACTATTCCTGTTAATAAATGATGTGTCGCACATCCAGATCATATCAGTCGTATCCTCACTCGCTCGGTTATCAATAATTGTGGTTCTTTCAATTCTTCTCTCCGATTTATTATGCCACATATTAATTTTATCACCGAAAAACCTCCGCATTGAGTCTTTAACCCTATAGAAGATGTCTTCAATTGACCACTTTTTCTTTTCATGAAAGCATCTCATTCTTTCCTTCCACATATTCCACATAATAGATAAAATATACGCTGTTACCACTTTCTTATCCCACCCATTGTTCGAAAAACTTTTAATCGTTTTAAGTAGCCATTCCGCCATGTTATCTTGACATGATACATCGATTCTAATCTGCAGAGGTGACTTAGCCCACACTTCTTGACTAAAAGGGAATCTTAAAATGATATGTGTCACGTCCTTTCCTAACATTATTTTTATTCCACAGTCCTTTCCTTATGGGTTAATATCCATGGATTGTACTTTAGAATAATTTTAACAAGTAAAGTAAATATAAATCTTTAATTTTTCTACAATTATAATTTAATTTATCATGTATATAAATTATTATAGATGATATAGGCAATCAAAATAAATATATCACTTTCTTTTAACTATTTTAATTTCATATTACATTTTTTTGGTTAAGAGTTTTCTAATTTTAATATTGGTTTATTTTTTATGTGACTTTCAATAACGCATTAGTAATTTTATTTTCAAAAAATTAAAACATATAATTAATTATTAATTATATAAAATTTATATACTGGGAGTGTACTTAAGAAAATAATTATAACATTCTAAAGGAACTAATACAATAGTGTAGAGTAAATATGTTTGCCTCAACTGAAGTTAAATGACAATTATCTCTAAATTTTCGGGTTTGTTATTATGAAGAGAGCATGTTAGATTATTATGAGTTAATGAATTTAGTATGAAAACACATTAAAATACTATTAACCTATTTCTTTATTTTATCTTTTGATTCCGATCTAAATCACCACAATGGGTAAAAAAATTGCTTAAATAATATTTGGATTTCATAATATTTTATTAATCATTTTTGGTATCATACTGTACATTCTACATAGTTTTTTTCGAAAGAGTTTATGTCAAAAAACTCATTTATTGTTATATGATAATATCAAATAGCTATAACTGACCCTCAAGCATATTGTCAAGGCCCCGGGTAGTTGCTAACTCATTTATTATGTTGTAAATACCTACATTTTGTGACTATTTACATCTATTTATTTGTATATCAAGGAAACCTCATGGACCACATGACTTGAGAAGAATGTGTTATGTGATACTAAAAACTAGTGATGCCTTTAGTGAAGATAGTTTGACTTTTGACAAATACTTTATGTCATGACAAATGTACCTTTACCACTACATTTGGTAAGTTATTTTTTACATGCATGAATTTCCATTTGAACGCATAAGAATGTCTATAGAATATTCTAACTATTTTAGCAGACATGATATCCACCATTTGTAATTATACAAAAACTTCAATAAAGCTTTGATCACGTCAGTATAAGTTTTAAGATTGTCATGACATAATGTTATTCATGTCAAAATGACCTACATAAAAATGTGGTATGTACAATAAATAGTACAATATACATGACGCTCTATGTCAAGGAAACCACACACACTTAATAATAATAATTAATATTAAATCATATTTACTCAACAATACTTAGAAAGCTTTCCATCCAACTTAGTCATTCTAGTTGTTCCAAAATGGATTCTGATATAACATTTATCAACTTCTATGTCATAAGAATATTTAGTAAAATTCTATTTGTTATGCTAACACTTGTTCATGTGTTATTGCAATAATACGCCATGTAAAACAGTTTTTCCAATAATTCAATTTGAGATCGCCCTCTATGGTACTTTTTATACATATTATTTATGCATTCTCACTTCTCTTTCATTACTATCCATATACATAATAGATTAATCTAACAAGATAAAATTAAAACTAAACTTAAACCCACATATTATATTTAAGGATGTGTAGTCAATTGCAATAAAAATCGTAACCATTAGCAAATAGGTGATTTTTTTTCCGTGCTACGGACATTGTATTGTAATTTAACAACTACATAGATGGATAATATTATTAAATCTACCATGAAATTGCAACAGTTTGTCTGGAAAAAGCAAGGCTCCAATTGGAACTAAATACGACTTTAAAGTCAAATAGATTATTATGATAGAACCTCCAAATAGAAGATGGAGATGAAATGCTATATGATATGGTTAAGATATTGTGGGGTAAAATATAGATATGAATTAGTAACAAAAAATTTAATAAGCTAAAAGACACTATACCTAAACAATCTCAATAATTTAAATTATTTATTAAAATTTGTGAGTAGTTATTGAGTAAATACCCATATGTTGAAATTACCAACTACTCCCAATGTTTAATTATATTGTCCTACTGAGGCCTTGAACTTCCTCCTTTTGATATGAAGTGTTGTTTATGACTTTTTTTGGTTGTTCGAGTCGTAACCGCTTCCATGATCTAAACTAAAATTATATGTTCCTTAAAAACCACACCTGGACGAGTTATAATTGATAGAACAAATTCAACTAAATACAAGTTATAAAATTAGATATGTTTCTTTTAGTGAGTGAAAGGGTTATATGGTTGATGATGTCATATTAAGAAATTAATTATGCAGAAAATAAGTTGCGAAACTGAGAAACATGATCTTTATTAACATAAGTTGGCGTTAATTAGTAGAATAGTTACAATAAGAATGTGTAAGAGTGTTTTTATTATCTTTTATTTCATAGGGGAGTCGTCAAGCCATACTAATTTTATTTATACAACTTCTTAGAGTGTGTGAGAATAGATTTGTCATATAATATTACTAGTACTACTTGGTAATCATGTGTGTGGACAATGGATGACGTGCTTTACATCGTGGACCATGTTCAAGTAGCATAGTTTTTTCCATCATATTTTGGTTTTGCCTATTGAAAAACCTTTACGTTGGGATGGTTTCTTGAGTTTGAGATCATTTAAGATCATAAAGTTGTTTACTTCCTTCATCTATCTTGCTAATCGAGGTCCCATCTTCTCCTCCTCTACCTTGACATGGTGTGAAACGTTAAGAAACCCTTTAAATCCGGAGACCTCCTTTGTAAAGGGTGTCAAGTTTTAGTTGTCTCTTAATGGGTTTCACCTTAGGTTGACCTTTCAAGTTTTTTCGCCCTTATAATATCTTTTCACGTAATTATTATGTGCACATGACGTCCTTTTTATATTTATTTGGATGTTATCGAGTAAATAAATTAATTTCTTTGAAAAACATATTGTATTTTATACAACAAACGTTTCTTTTCCTACAAATTATTTATGATAGGTAAGTGTGTGTCGTCTATTTGTTTTGCAAGGGATTCATCATTACTTGTTATTAGTGATTGTGTCATTCATTACATCAAGCCCGTAGATGAACTTTCTTTCGTCCTTTGGTTTTCTTCATCCCTTAAATATACCTTCACATAGTTATACTTTTTTCATAACCATCTCAATTAAACCTAATCTGAAATCATGGGATTCAAACAAATTCCTTAATTGATTTAACTCTTTCATGACACTCCTACTTAGTATAATCCTTATCATCGAGCTTTTCATAATTATTTTATGAAATTTAATGCATTTTCCATGTCGTATGCGGCACTCGTCTAAGCGATATAGATGTCATGCGTACGGTTTGGACCCCAACTTCAA
This sequence comes from Nemophila menziesii, assembly GCA_029959085.1. Lineage (NCBI taxonomy): Eukaryota > Viridiplantae > Streptophyta > Magnoliopsida > Boraginales > Hydrophyllaceae > Nemophila > Nemophila menziesii. The sequence goes on from JARWIR010000004.1 coordinate 4,427,387, forward strand.
TCAAAGGTGATGATATATGAGGTAAATGATGAGGTTTTTAAATATATTGGATTACTTCATGATAAATTATGTAAATATCATATTATACATTAGCTCCTCTTCTTTACCCAGAATAACACTCGGTTTCCGAACAAGGCATGTGATCATAGTAAGATATTTCAAACTAAATAACGAAGTACGAGAGACTGAAAATCGCATCACCTCCTCAAAGATCACTTGTGCTACATCCACTTCTTCTCCCATTAAAATACAATTCAACAAGATTGCGTTCTTCTTAGTTACCTCCGAGTTTCTGAGGTTTCCAAAGATATTCGCTATAAGGAAATGGTGCCAAACTTTTGTATATGCTTGGAGATACTTGTGAGGACAAGGTGCCTTAAATTCTCCCTTATTTGCTTGTACTTTCTCCTTATCTAATACATTATCAAATAGTAGGTTCCAATAGAAAGTCTTGATATTTCCCACCGCTTCTCTATACTTACATGGTCCAACCAATTTCTTAAACCGGAAGTGGTTTCGAATTTCTTTAACTGTGAAAGGAACTAACTCGCCTCTAACAGGAACACAGCCATTACTATCTCGACAAAAGAGGCCTAAATAGAAATCGGAAACTAACATGGACTTGGAAACTTCATTGATCTTAGTAACCGGATTCTCTATTTGTAAAGGTTGTGGTATCTTTTTATTAAAGTTGACATCGTTAGGCTTTTTGAATTTACCACAGCTAGCTTTCCTTTACTTTCTATACCTGCTTTACCATTCAAATTGGTACTTGAACTTTTCTCAATTGGTTTCTTCTCACTAGGACCCACCACCTTATCTTGATTCTTCATCTCCCTAACAGTAGATAATGTTTCTGTTCTTTTCGTCATCACAATTGACCTCCAACTCAAAGCTTTAACCACTCTTGAAATTTGAAACTCTCGATAATAGGTTGTATACGCTTTATTTGGGTTAGGAGAGGTGTTATGAAGATGATTCTCTATATGGGTAGGACGAATTCTTCTTTGATTGGTGTGGATCTAAGAAATGTTTGGATGAATTTTGAAAATTTAGGCTTTTGATTTTTCGATTCAAAGTAATTTGATATGATATGGGTGGTTTAATCTTCTCTATAATGATGTGGAGAAACGCTTGGATGTGTTTTTATGGTGATTGGGTAGTGTTTTGATGTTTGGTGAAGGTTTGATGAAGCTTTAATGGAGTTAGGAGAGGTTAGGGAAGAAAAAGAGGCTTAAGGACTGAAAATTTCGTGTAGAAACTAACCTCTTCTTTTAAATTCCCGTAATATAACTCTTTTTTTTGGATCAGTCAGCGCCGTGCGGTGGACCGGAATGGGTTGCGGTGTACCGACCTGAGAGTTTGAAAACCGTATTCGCGAGTTGTCGATACGGTTTTGGATAGCTAGTCTTTTTCCTCTCGTAATTGTACCGTAGTGGAAAACCGTTGCCACGGTTTTTTTTGGTGCGGTACACCGGAAGGTTGGTGTGGTACACTGGAAGGTTGGTGCGGAGCACCGGACCTATCTGATGTTCATACCGTATTCGCGCTACGCGATACGGTTTTTACCTCTTCTCCTCGACAATATACTGTCACAAAAACCATCTCCACGGTTTTTTGGACCTGCGGTATACCAAGGCGTGGTCTGATTTTCACCGAATTTTCGTTTTTCTTCTCCTAACTCGATTTCCCTGATATGGAGCTTGACCTCTTGGTTGGAAATAGTTATTCAGGGATGAGGTTGTTAATGACCTGAATTAGCGGCCCCTATGGATTTGAATACTGGATACCCAGATGATTCCTGTTACCAAATTGATAATTTCCTCTGTTGGATATGAAACAAACAGATGCTGGATTTCCTTCGCACTCTTCCCATGTATGATTCGTGACACCACACTGTTGACAACCTTGTGCTTTTTGCACTACATTTGCTGTGGCTGAGTTCTTATGCATCTCAAGCTTGGTCTCTTTGATTTGTTTCTCTAATACGGAAAATTGAGCTGAGTTCACAGTTCTTGCATGTTATCGAAGCATATCTCTAGTATTTGTAACAGAAGCTCGCGAAAGTGGCCAACTCCTTTATGTTTCTGTAATGTTTTCCATACCTTCGGCGGCTTCTACAGGATTCATGGACACAAAATTTCCTTTTCCAAGGTTATCTACCCTCAGTCTACTTTCGAAATTGATACCCTGATAAAATATAGCTAATTTTGAAGACAGGGTGTAACCGTGGAGTGGACATCGAGCTAACTTCTGTTGAAACCTTGTCCATGCGTCTCCTACTTCTTCTCCATTCTCTTGACAAAACTTAGCAAGCTCGCTCCGATCTTTGAGTCTCATACTCTTCGGATAAAAACGATTAAAGAATGCGGCTTGAAGTTTTGCCCGGTCTGAATATATATTCTTTTCAAATCATTCATTTTTTTCTTTTTGTATAGCTATGACTCTCTTTTTAATGTTGAGATATCATGCTATTTTTTCATAGTTATGCCTATTCATAACTTGAGCTCGTAGCTTCTTTTCCATTCACTATTACCCCGACAAAGGGTTACAATATAATAAATCTGTGAATCATCATCAATATTCACAAAGCACAATTGATAAGCTCAAAAATCCCAACCCAATGTAAATTCCCATATAGTGGACCCACCACCCCAAACTCAAGCTCAAGACAGGAAGTCTCAGGATCGTGATTCAAGTGCGGGTCATACGGTCATGCCTAAACATCTAAAGGGATATTGGCTTATAATGTGGCGACAAAAGACAAGCTTAAAAGCTAAAAATTTGGCTAAGAAGGATAAAATTTAATTCAGGGATAGACGACCAAAAAGGATTCAAAGGGCTAACAAAGAACTGCCTCTATCATTTTCCTATCTACACAGTTTGCCTCTAGTTCATAACTAAGTGGTTTCTCTACTCATTTAGATCTCACGTTCTACAAACCACCCATTATCCTTAAGCACAAGTTTACTTCTTTTGCATTGTTCATTAATTCTTCCTATCAATTACCTCATATTTGCATGCAATCAAAGTGTGGTTTACACTAACTCATAAAGTCAACTATTTTCTATCATAAATTCATGAAAAGCATGCTTGATGGGGGCATTTAAAATCTCTACAGTCAACGCAACCCTAAGATTAATTTTATTGAAAGCATGTAAATCACAAAAAATTGGGATGAGGCAAGGAACCCCACCCCAAACTCAAAAGTGAGCCGTGTCCCCACGACTCGAAAAAGACTCAATAAAGAAATACAATTAAACTAAACTACCTAATCTAGTGCCTACAATCAATCAAGAAGAAGAATTAGAATGGGGTACCGGGCCATAAAGATCCATCATATCCCCTCCGCGAAGGGGAGGAATAATTATCAATTTCCATGTTCGTAGTTACCTCTTCCAATGTTGACTCAATCTGTGCAATTTCCATCCAAAGTGCTCTATTGTCTTCTCTCAAAAGTTCGATTTCATGTTGTAATTTGAGAGCCCATGGAGGAATACAATAATTACTGTGAGAGGAAGAAGAACCTTGATCTTGAACTTGTGTCTTTTCTTTAGGCTTTGATGATACCCTCATCCTTGCTGTTAATTTCTTGTGTAGTGGTGGTGCGGGTGCCCTTTCTTTCTGATTTTCTTCAATAGGCTCATCAAGGTTGATGGCCTTTTCAATTGTAGAACCAGGCAAATTCTTGTTCTTCCCTAGGATACAACACTTCCCCTTATAATCCATAGCATCTGTTCTGTTTGTCATGGTTGATTTGACCCCAAACTCAAGTTATACTAAGGATAGAATAAAGTTAAGAAAACTTGGTGTAGCTTGAGTTTCTTGCTTGGATTAGATGAAGGAAGGTGGTTTTTTGTTGAATCTTGGAAGAATCCTTGAAAGCTTGATGATCTTGTTGGTGTTTATTAGATGAATTTGATGAAGAGGATGTGTTTATGGAGGATGGAGGAGAGAATTACTGATGTTATTGTGTTTGTTGTAGAGGTTTAATCAAGCTTCAAGGGCTATTTATAAGGTTGGGAGCTGGAAAATTCGTATGGGGAAGGCTAGGATTTGCTTGTGATAAGGTAAGAAGTGTATTAGGTAACAATCTCTTCAAAACCGACCTAGCTGTGGTATATCGGAGGTATGGCCCGGTATACCGGACCTGAACGTATCTCTTTTTTCAATCCTCGGCAAAAAAACCCGAGTCTTCTACCCGTGGTCACGGGGTTTTCCTTCTGCGGTATACCGGAGGTATGGCCCGGTATACCGGACCTGACCTCCTTCGTTTTTTTGAACTCTCGGTAGAAAACCCGAGTCACCAACCCGTGGTCACGGGTTTTTCCTCTTGCGGTATACCGGGGGTATGGTGCAGTATACCGGACCTGAACCGAATTTTCCTATGTGTTTCTTTTTTCGTTTCCTAGCACCCCAAACTCAATTCCTGCACCATTAACACGCTACCTTTCTCATTTATTTTAAAAGTAGACACTAACTTAGAATTATACTAGAAATAAAAAAAACTTAAAGCAATAAACTAATATACAATTAAATGGCTTTTGTTTAACGTCGTTAAGCTCGACGGGTTACCTCATGAATCATTTTTTCACATAACCTCCCCAGCAGTGAGTGAGGTTATCAACGTTTGCTACATGGAACTTGCATCCCTTAGCTTTTATGACCACCAGTTGATTCGAAATAACTTTTGTGACCATGAACGGTCCTTGCCAAGAACTCTTGGCTTCGCGCGTTTTTGGAGGAGGATCAGGCTTCTTCAATGCAACCTCTTCGCCTACTCTGAACCCCCTTTTCTTTCTCTCTTTCTTAGGTTCTTTTGGAACCTTCGCGTTACGCCCTTTTTCTTTCTTCTCGCATGGTCAAGG